>CANNZV010002393.1:85360-185755 GCA_947561585.1 Caprella mutica
CTACAATTAATATTTACAATTATAAATTCTTATATTAGTTATATAACAAATTGGTTTACTTTACAATTAACAATATTTTATATAAATACTTATAGGTATTTGAATAGTTATGTCATCTATAACTTCTTCTTCACTGCGAATATTTATCACGGCGAATTTTTCTAATGGCGAGTTTTCCTAGAACCCGGTCAAGAGCCCCCCCCCCCCCCACCTCAGTCAAGAGCCCTTGGTCACGGGCCCCCCTCCCTGATTTTTAAATCCTTATTTACCTAGTTAAAACAAATGAAGAACTACTTAGATAGAAATAACTGAGAGTTGCTAATGTAGTTTGTTGTATCCGCTAGTTTGTTGTACTGCACACTTCATGATTGTTTAATGACCTGTCAGGAGGGTTCGGTGGGCGGCACGCCCCCCGATATACATATATTTTATGTTTAATCAGTAATGAACTACAAAAGTGTCAATAAGGATTAAGTAATATAGGTAAATAAGGATTAAAAGACAGGGGGGGGGGGCTCATGACCGGGGGCGCTTATGACCTACACCAATCCCCCCCTCCCCATCTACCCCTACGTGTGCAGTAGCGCACATGTACGTTTGTGAGCGTGTAGCTCGCTTTCTAAGCATCAGATCCTCCTGAAATTTTGCGTACATCTTCTCTACACTATATTCTTTCATATTAGAACATAAAAAAATTATGAAAAATATCAAATTTTGATCATTGAGTCCCCTTAATCATAAAGAGATTTTTACGTGTTCGAATAGACGGAACCGTGCGAAAACATGGAACTTACACTAAAATAGGACCTGCTGAATCTCTGAACCAATTGCTTCTAATAACCTCATTTGGATTATAATTTTGATGTTTTTTTTAGTTGCCGTATAATAATCACAAGAATTGGTCTCTGTTTTCAATGTCTACGAACGGTAATTATTTCAGGACATGTCTCGAAATAATTACCACTTTTATAAAAGCGGGGTGTAAATAAAGCGGGGCCTGCCTGAATTGCGAGTAGGTATGGGGAATGTTTTTCTTGGTTCTAGTATTAACCTTGGAGTGCAATTTTGTAACTGATCTACTTTTCTTATTAGTTTTTGAAGCTGGACCAAAAGGAATACTTCCATAATCTATCATGGCTCTGATGTAGGCTATATAGAAGTTCATGTTTAAAGTTTTAAATAATATCAACAGTTCCATTGACCCTTCCTACAACCAAATTGCGAGTTTCATAATAGGTTATCTTTTCAACACTATATTCCAGTCTGATTGAAATAATTTTCTCCCATGCCTGCCTATACAAGATAAAAGCCCAATTTAAGTTTACCTCCTTTATAGATAGGTAATAACATAACACTTTTCCATGATACTGAGATAATTGGGTATGGTCATTACCTAATTTGTTATTCATAGGAACGAGTTCAGCAATGAACTTCTATTGGCCTTCAAGGCAACTGTTTGCTGATATCTTAATACAATGTAAAAATAAACATTTTACCTGATGTGGATAAGAGAGTTATTATATACTCGGATAGTCCAGCGGCAATCAAAGCCGTGGTTAGTTTGAGGACCAGGAACCAAACGGTAAACCGATGTGTAAACGCCCTGAACTCACTGGGACAGCTGGTTGACGTCACTATTCAGTGGGTTAAGGCTGACGTTGGTAGCATTGGTAATGAAAACGCAGATATCCTAGCGAAGGAAGCAGCTAAAACCTCATTTGAAGGATCAGAATCCTTTCTACCAATGCCATATAGTGCATGTAAACTTTCAGTTTACCGGTGGATTGCGGGATTCCAGGACAATAACCCCCGTGCAAAAAAAACCAGCGGTCAAAAACCCCCGTGCATAATACCCCCGGGCAAAAAAAAAAGATCTATATAAATAGCATAATTCATTTTTATTAATATTTTAAACATTATTTAATGCGAACCAATAATTATTACATTTTGTTCGAAAATATGACAAATATTTGGCAAAATAAGGTATACTACTAAACCTCGTAGTAGACCAGCCTCCTTCCTAGTAGACAAACCTCCTATTATATAGACCAAGGAATTTTGAAAATGTACTGGAAAAGTACCGCGGGGAGTTTTTGCAACCTAATTAGCATTGTCTTTTTAATTGAGCATTGTGATAGGAAACTTAAAAATAAATAAAATTATTGGTTTTCGTGTAAACCTAGTTTATTTTTATGATAAAATAGTAACAAAGTTTCAAGAGATTAATACTAGATCTTGTAATGTATAATACAAAAGCTTTTTAGTGTTCTTGATATATTAAACATGGATAAAACAACTTAAGCTACATTTTTGATGGAATGAGAGTCTTGGTTCAGTGAAACTTTTCAGTTAAGCAGTTCCGAGTTATGGAGCACTCGAGTAATGAAGGACCTAAATTATGAAATGCACTTAAGTTATGAAGTATAAAAAAAACTACCATAGTTTTCTAAGATTTTAGTCATAGGTAAAGAGTATTCTAGTGGATCTGATGAAGTGGCTCTTGGTTATGAAGGAACCAATTCTACATAACTCGGGAGTTTCACTGTATTTGATTCAATGAAATTTAACAGACAGGAAATAAATGCTAACAGACAGGAAATAAAAAAATACACCAATTACGGTTTCAGAGTCATATGTTGTGCCTATGGGTGTAGGCCATTAGATGAAGATATTTTTTCTAATTTTTCTTTCATTTTCTAATTTATCTTATTCCGATTTTAGTTTGTATCTAAATTTAATGGGAACTTGTCTAGCTTTAGCATATTGGTTTGCTATCTGCCTATACTTGCGACGTCACGGTTTCAGTGATCTTAACTTATATATGAGCCTGGACACATTCAGCATCATCAATCGCCAAAGTTTCAGAATCAATTTTCCAACGATCAACCCATCTTGAAGTTGTTAACTTGTCAAATCAACAATCACAATAACAAATGTCTGGATGTTGATAGCAAAAATCCATTGTTCATCGTAATGAGGCTCGACATCAGCATTACGAAAAGTTTGCTCATCTTTGATAACAAATGATGATTTATCACAATCTTGAAAATTTTCTTCGTTACCCTGTTTGATTTTTTCTTCAGAAAGTAATTCTAAAGTTTTCGACATACTTGTTCTTCTCAAAATTTCTGTGATTGTTGTACGGCACATTAGACATGAATAACTGAAATCGAAACAATAATGAAGTTATATTTTTTTATGTTAAAGGTGAACAACTTTTCATGAACATAATTAAGCAAACGTTTATCGTGAACTTAATTCAGAATAGTCTATCTATACTATACTATATCTATAAAAGAGATAGTATACTATAATTAGTATACTATCTCTTTGTCTAATACGATAAGTACAGTCCTACAGAGTATTTCAGAATTAAGGCAACAAACTTTTTGAAATAAATATGGGAAAATTAAAATGGTTAATTTGAATATTAGTAAACGATACAGAGTTCCATTCATTCGATATGGCCACCCTTAAAATGACGACTGCTTTCAGTCTGTTGACGTATCTGTGCTTGTGGAATTGTTTCCTATTTTGCTAGCAATTTTAGGTTCAGTGATACAAGAGAAGTGTGAGGATTAGCTGCGCCCTTTGTCATCAAAATATGACCTGCACTGAGAAAAATATAAAAATCCAACTGATGTACCTAGGTGTTTCGAGTTCACCCAATGGCTTTGCCTCCAAAGCGAGATACTTCAGTGCATCAAACTATAGTTAGAATGCACTAATGTGCATAAGTTCGATGAATTTTAGTGACCTAGCTAAAAGTTTGTGAAAATGATGAGGAAATTATTCTTTTCTCATAATTTTAACAAACTTATAGCTAAGACACTAAAGGTCTTCGAACTGACGCACTTTAGTGCATCCAAGCTATATTTTGATGCTCTAAGAGTCTTGTTTCAGAGACAAAACCATAGGGTGAGCTTGAAACACCTGGGTGCATCAGTTGCAGTTGCTCATTTTTCCAAGTGTACAGCCAGTTTATGAGGAGATCATTTTATGTTTCAAAGTTTCTACTGTACATTTTTGATCGGTTTGTGGTTGTACGTTTTCCTTATGGCATCTTCCTGGTTAACCAGAGGTTGACTCATTCACCTTTAATTAAAAAAAAATATATTCTAAACACAACTGTTTAGAAAGTTTTTATATTCACAACGCAATTCTTGAAATAGTCTCGCCTTCTTTGTTTAGCTTGACCAATGAGCACTATATTTCGATCTATAAGACAATACGACATAATACTAAGTATTAATTTGATATTTAGATGCCTGAAAAAGGATGATTACGACACTACCTTCAAGATGATATACGATTTATAGTAACAACCTAATATATTAGATGATTTATTCGATACGCAAAAAATGGTTGCCTTAATTCCGAAACCCCCTGTAAATTTCAAGATCACAAACGCATTTTGATTAGTCTATATTTGACACAATATTTAACTACTAATTTATTCAGTTAATGGATTAAAGTGTGTTTCAGCAAGAATATTTAGAATTATCGTCATGAAATCAAACCATGAAATCTAAATATCTGATCAGTTTTTCTTAATTAAAATTGAATAAGTTGCCATAAATGGCCATTTTCAAATAATTCTCTGTTTTACATCGTTGAGGTCAGTTTAAAAATATTCAGATAACATTTGGTATTGAAGAAAAAGGGCTAGTTTAAATTTGACCTATTAATGATATAATAACTTACTTTGTATTACTGCTATCCGGTCCAAACCAACTATCTGTACAGGTTTCGCAGAAATTGTGCGAGCATTCAAGCAACAAGTCATTTTCTGTGCTATATTTTTCATAACAAAGACCAGACTCGTTATTGAAGTTGGAGGAATTGGTGCTGAAGCTAGAAAGCTTCTCCTTCCATTTTCTTCTTGTTTCGATAGAAATATTATCAATGACAATAGGAATAAAATGATCTTTATTCCCCTGATAAAATCCATCGTCGTCGAATAAATTAAATTCATTGTCATTATAAAAATCTTGATCCTCAGATTGAACATCATCATTAAATATTCTTCATTACCTGAATATTCTTCATTACCTGAATATTCTTCATTACCTGAATATTCTTCATTACCTGAATATTCTTCATTACCTGAATATTCTTCATTACCTGAATATTCTTCATTATAAAAATATTCTTCAATATAGATGTTTTCTATATGTTCGATGTGATGTTCATATTCGATGTTATATCCCTGGTCACTGTTATCTCCAAGATTATTGTTACTTTCATCGTTAATGTTATGTTCGTGAAAGCTATTCTGCTCTTGAGATGTATTCTGCTCTTGAGATGTATTCTGATCTTGATTGATGAGATGCTCTTCATCAACAATTTGTGTTTGGTTGTCAAGCTCTCTGTAATTGTTGTTCCTTGCTCTATGCATTCTGTTTAGTATCCGTTGATAGATAAACTGTCTAACGCGTTCGTTGTGTCGGCGCTGCATCATCCTGAAACAGGCAAAATCATATTATTTGTAAATTGGATAAAATTAATTTCTGACAAATGTTGGAATACAAGTGGTACTCATAATGTTCACGATAATTAGGGTTAAGCAGTTATGCTAATTTGACACATGTTTGCACCACAGTTGATTATGGGTTTAATTGAAATAAAAATAGATACTTATTTTACCAAGTTCATTAACGTTGAAATAGAACGTTGACTATGGACAATGGAAATGATATTACATTGGAAATCGTCTATACTATAAATTTCTATCAACTTCTTCCAGCCATTTGTAATAATTTGGGACAGTAAAAGACGTTTATGTCATTGCGGCAGGATTTGAAACTCAGTGCATGCGTGAAAATGCTAACGGAGCTTGGAGTAAAATAGAACCTAATTAACATTCTAGATAACAAAAGGACATTTAATAAAATGTAGATAAGGCAGGGAGAATTAAATTTGATCGGAAATAAAGTAAAAAAAAATATACATCCGGTTGTTATTCGCAAACAAAGCTTGTTACGATGAATTGAAAAGCGATAAATAGATAGTTCATCAAAATTTAATATATTCAGTTCAAATGCAAAACTGCAGTTCATCAAAAAGAATACTAAGTGAAGAAAAAAGAAGATGAATTTATCCTATATTATGATGTCAGCAATATGGCTTTGGTTCCGAGGCAGGCGTTGAACCCCAACTAAATTATCTAATTATAGTCTTAAGGTATTTATTTTGTTCATTAAATATATGAATTCTTAAGTTTGTTCCAAAAAGTTTTTTGTTTATCAAATATAGCTGTGGATTTCATTGTTGATACTATATATAGTTTATATAAAGTTGTATTTTTTGTTACTAAATATATATTAAAAATAATACCCTATGAATTTTATTTTTTCCAATTAAATCATACTTATTTTCCTCTTCTTCTTTTATCCCTATTCATCACATTCCTTGGTAAGTTACTGCATTCACAGAGTAGCTTTTCTGAATCCATGAGCTTTGCAACTGTCTGTGGTAGGTGAATGTTCATGGCGCCTCTTTGCTCTCTGACTGCCTCTTCCAGTCCCTTAAACCCCTAAAATAAATTAATTAAATCCTATTTAAATATTAATATTAGGATGATTAGATCAACAACTGGAATGGATGATTAAAGCTACCCTTCGTTAGATTAGGGTTATATTCAATCATCTGAAGGTTAACTTTTTGTGTATTTTTGATCATACAAAGGGTTAATTCTACCCTTCATGCTTGAAGGGTAGAATTAACACTATGATTCGGATTGTCTGTCAGACAACCCGACAATAAGATTGAAGTTACCCTTCAGATGGTAGAATTTAACAATCCATTTATCTGTGTGTACAGGTGCAAAAGTTTCGTTATAATCTATTCCAGATCTCTGAGAGCCCTTGTGCTACTAATCCAGCTTCATAAGAACTTATTGTACCATCGTGTCCCAATTTACGTTAAAAACCCATCTAGAGTTAATTACATTCATGTCCGAGTTAGGCTCTACTAATTCAAAAACTTTATGATTATCAAAAGCATCTAATTCACGCTCCATGGCTAGCTGCCATACAGAAGATTTAAGACTACACCTAGCTTTCTTTACAGTATTGGGTTCTGTCATCATTTTACTAACCAAACCTCCTTCAAAAAATTCCCATTCACCATACCAGTCAGGTGCCCGACGCACTCGTATAGACTGTCTGAGCACAGGTTGCACCTCTGGTTGCTCATCAGCTGGTTTGGGATATGTACATGAGAAGTTCATCCGAATACTCTGAGATATGTTACATTAGGTTTCCTATCGTTTAATGCTTCATATGGAGTTTTACCTAAGAAAGAATGTATACATCTGTTTCTAATATAGGTGGCAGTAGCCAGAGCTTCAGCCCGAAACTCCTCAAGATCTGAATCTGAGATCATACATCTTACTACTTCAATTATAGTTCGATTAAATCTTTCTGCTACTCCATTTTGCTGTGAAGTTTTTGGAATAGATTTTTCATGAGTGATACCTTCTTTCGTTAAAAATGATTCAAACTTATTTGAGGTTTTTCTCCTCCATTATCTGAACGCAATGTCTTAATATTTTGTTCATAATGTTTCTATACAATTACTTTCCATTCAACAAATTTCTCGAAATAGGTCACTTTTATTTGTTATTACATAAACCCATGTTTAACGCTTTGCATGGTCAATAAGAGTTACAAAGTACGAGCAATTACCTATTGATCATGGGGTAATTTTACCACATACATCTGAATGAATCGAATCAAGAGGTTTAAGATTTTTCCTCCTTCCTATCAGAAACGAGCACTTATGAATTGTCCCATTACAGCAGTGTTTACAAACACCTTCTATCGCATTTAGTTTAATATTCAAACCTATTACTAGATCCTTTCGGATCATTTTACACATAGTATTCCTCCCTAAATGACAGAGCCTTCTCTGCCATAACATATCATTCAATTTATTTGAATCAACAGATACCACAGCTGTATGAACTATAACATTTAATAAATATAGTTTACCAACACTGTTGGCAACAGCAATTAGTTCTACTTTATCATGAATTTAGCAATAATTATTATCAAACGTAATCGATATATTATTACTGGTAATTCTAGAAGCTTAGACACATGCCGAACATTTGTCAGTGTGCATGTTCTACTTTTACCCCTTAGTATTTTAAGATTAACAGCAATATTACCCACAGCCGTAGCTTGTAAACTAGACCAGTTTCCTACTTTTACCGTTATAGGTTTTTCTAGTTGTACAAAGTTATAACATAATGAGTCATCTTCACTCATATGTGCTGTAGCTCCAGAATCTAAAATCCAAAAATTATCCCCAATATCTTTTCTACAGAGAGCACTAGCATAAAGAGTTCTATCCTCCACTATATTAGCCTGAGACTTTAACTTTTTCGTTTGCATGTAATTCTTGTGCTTAAAACAGTCCTTCTTCATGTGAGCTACTTTATTGCAAAAGAAACAAATTATACTCTGCTTGCTTTTCACTGAATCTGAAACTGCAGCTCTGTTCGATTCTACACTTAATGTTCTGTTCACATTATTTGAATCTAGTGTACTTACCTGTAATGCTTCACGTTTGAGATTTTCAGCGACTGGTACAGTTTCTCGTGATTCCAATGATGTGACAATCACATCGAACTGGGTAGGTAGTGAGCAGAGCGAACAGATGACTTGATCTTCATTATTCACTGCTTCATCCAAAACACCAACTTCTTGAAAGATCGGTGAATTCCTTCAAATGAGCTTGAAGGTTGTCTTCTGATGTGAGCTTGTGATGAAAAGCTTCTTCTTTAGTTGCAATTTATTGGACCGCGTATTTGCCTGAAATACATTTTGTAGAGAATTCCAACTATACTATAACTATAAATAATTGGTGGGTTGATATAGAATCCCGGACAGCCTGAGTTGCTGAATCAGCAGGAGCCGTCTCTGTCACATTAACTATTGACATTAATCCTTCTCTAAGTAGATACATTTTAACCTGTACCTTCCATGTAGGATAATTGTTTTCAGTTAATGTGTTAATCTCCAAGAATTTATCACTAGCCATGATATGAAAACAATTGACACTTATTTTATAACAGAGATTTATACTTCAATGTAACTAAAAACCAGTTACCACTATGCTTTAACCTCTTGGAATTTTATACACAAGTCGCATAAGAATACATTTAGCTACAGATATATATGTAGCAGATTTTTGTAAAATATTCTTGCTTTCATGAAGAATAAAATACAACTTGAGTTGAAATGCTATGTTGATCCGATATAAAACGAATCCTGTTATCATAGCAAGCCAATCAAAAATAATCACTTAAGAAAATTCACTGTATATTCTCAACAATGCTATTTATAATCTTTAATTACACTTCAATAAATAACCATTTAAGTTTTTCTTTACTTAACAGGTTATCTCACTTTGTAAAAACGTTTCTTTGAGCCCATAACCATTGATAAAACATAGGTTAAATGAACAGTGGTTTTTAAAAGCATTATAAGTGATTAATATAGGTGATCGCTCTGCGATTCACTGCAGACAACCGACACTAGAGATTTACACAGACTTTTATTTAATGATAAACAGGAAACAATTATACAACATGAGTCATAGCTAGAACCAGGAAATGTTATCATAAGACAAATATGCTGAGTTGTTAAAATACATTAGCTAAAAACAAAATATGCAAAATATAAACAATAACTAAGTGTGACTTTATTAGTAGAACACTTTTCAGCTCTGGACTCCATACAGCCAACAGTGAACCTAAATTTCTCTATTAATCCTAGTGAATAATAGCTATTCTCTTCATTTTAGATTCCATTACCTTGTGATTTGATAAGTTCGTAACATTTGAGGAATAGCAGTGATTAATAAGTTAAAGCATTTTAAGCCATCTACTTTCAATACTTATCCCAGTGAAATATTTAAAGCCTTGTTACACGGTGCAAGTGACTGTCGTGACAGTGGACAGCAACTGTACTCAAATGCCAGTGCAAGCTGATGGCTCGAAAATAGGCAGTAAAGGTGGCTACACACGTTCATGCAAACTTGACAAGTCTACTTGCGCAAGTAATGAAATATTTCCCTTCGCCACCACAGAATACAGGTATACTTGAACAAGCCTCCTGTTGAAATTGTAACTATGTCGAGTTAAAATGATGACGCGCTTGCTTTGACAGCTTTTTGTCCTGTACATAAACGAAAATCTTGTGCAGGAAGTTTCACCTGCACAAGTCTGAATTGCACAGGTGGAATGATTCAAATTCAGTCATGTCTCAAGTGACTTGTGCAAGTCTATATTTGTGGAAGTCTCGTCCTACAGACCCTCAAGTTTGCTTGCACAAAATACTTGCGCAAGTAGACTTGTTAAGTTTGCATGAACGAGTGTAGCCACCTTTACTTTGTGTTCTTTGCTCAACAATGATGAAAATGATAAAGAAAATAAAATTTCAAACTTTGAAAATAAAATTTATTATTTATAAATTTACAATATATTTTCAAATTTATAATTTATTTTTCAATTTGTTCATCATCAGTCTGGGGACTTCTCAATAGTGCAACGCCCCAATAGTCCGAACGTTCCAGTTTTCTGTGTTATTTTTATTTTTTGATTAAAATAAAAAATATGATTAAATAGGTATACTCAATTAGGAGGGGGAAACAACTGAGAGAGGTGGCGAATGAAAAGTTGTATGAAGATAGAGGGGAGTGGAGGAGATTTCTTAGAGGTTTACCAGCTGACAGATGAATATCTAACAGGCGGATTGGTGAGAAAGGTGAGGTGAGAAAGGTATACTTAATTAATAACTAATCTAAATAATAAATTAATTTTTTATTTAGAAAATTTTATATTACTCTTTTTTATTTTACTTTATTTCTAATTTATGATGCAATTCATCACATTATTTCATCATTTAATGTAGTTTATTGTATCCGCTAGTTTGTTGTACTGCACACTTCATGATTGTTTGATGATCTGGAAGGGGGGTTCGGGGGGCGGCACGCCCCCCTATATACATATATCTTATGTTAAATCAGTAATAAACTACAAAAGTATCTGACTAATGGGGCGTCAGACTAATTAATAGTAACCATCAGTCTTGTTAGCGAGTGGCTGACTCGCCCATGAGTGGCGAGTAAAAAAAAAATGTTGTTGTAACTTGCATGCGAGTTACTAACCTTCGTACACATGACAGTCAAGGCCTTGTTACACGGTACGAGTTACTGTCGTGACAGTAGACAGCAGCTTTCCCACTGTATTTGCATGCCAGTAGCTCAATGTTCATAGCATTGAATTTCCATCATCCATGGCAGTTACTCGACTGATGCGGTCACACTGTGCGAGTTGCTACACTACAATAACTGGCTAGGCCAACTTGCACGTTTACTCGCACCGTGTAACAAGGCCTTTACCGTGACCGTTAAATTGAAAGGTGATTTATACGAGTATTATTTATGTATTTTATAAAAAAAATTGCTGTTAATATATACAGTATATTATAGTAATACATTGTACTAAAGCATGTCTTATTATACAGGTATGAATGCAGTCTTTTCCTTCTTCCCTTTTTTTCAAATCGAGGTTTAGTTTTTATAGCATTAGGTAGGGTAAATATTAGTTTAGATAGGTAGGATTAAATAAAATACAGCAATAGTTTTCGAACATTATCAAAATAGATATCAATTGATCACGTATAGGTAACTAGTACCTATAATCCTATATCATAATATCAATACCTCCTAACCTAATTAAGAACCAGGGTAATGGGTTGTGAGGTTAAACATTGAAACCCGCAACATTATATTTTGGTGCCGTGACTCTTAGGTTAGGTCTGGTAACTCATTTTCCGTCAATAGCTTAAACCTTAGGTTGAAGATGAACTTTAAAATTTCATGCAGTGATGTTAGATTTCGTGACGTAAATTAAAACAATCATGAAGTGCGCAGTACAGTGAAATAGCGGATAAAACAAACTACATATTGAATTATGAAATCAAATGAGATATTGCATAATACAAATAAAGTAAAATAAAAGAGGAATATAAGATTTCTAAAATGAGAGAAATGAATTTTTTTTTATTATTTAGATTAGTTATAAAAATAAATAAAATCATTTTTATTTTAATCAAAAATAAAACGAGAAATAACACAGAGAGATGTAACTGTCTGACTATTGGAGCGTCCACACTAGTGGGGCGTCATACTAGTGGTTAGCTAGGTAGAAAATGTTTGTGTCACTCCGTACACCTTTTTAAGCTTGCTAGCACGTTCAAATTTTGAAGCTGAAGAAGACACAAGTTGTTTTTCACAGTCGTGACTAAACTTTTTAGTGATTTTAGTGAAATAGTGATTATTGTAGAGATGGGTATGGACTGATAGCCAACCAAGCTTCGATCAAGGGAGGTAAACTCAGAATCCGTTATAAAATACGGATGGTCTTGGAGCAACGTTTAGCCTGAATGATAATCTAGGAGAGATGGGATAGGTGTGTGGCGCGTTGGTTGTGGGTGAAAGACAAAATGGAATTAAAGTTAATGTTTGAGATAAATGGTACCATCGCCTGTGTGGTAGTGGAATGATCAAGAAATATTTTGAGGGATTTAAGAGTTTTTCGAGAAACGCGGTGTGGGTGCACGGTAATTCATTGCAATGAGTTTGTAAAAAGATATAACGAATAGTTTAGAAGAAGAAAATAGTATTTGAGAAATTTAAATGAGGAGATAAATGAAGAAATTAATTTTTTTTCGAAGAACGAAGGAAGTAGAAAGACCTTTCCTATTGCCTTTCATTCAAAAGTAAACAGTTCAAACCATTTTGAATATATTTCAATATTTGAAAATTAATTGAAAATCAATTAAATCTTATAAGATCTGGATAGTGTTTTTTTTCGGAATAGCTGTAATATAATTATAGGAAACTCTACTGTTTTACAATTTCAGCATTTCAGTCTTGGCTGACATCAAATTTCAATCATTTCCAGTTGAAAGTTTTATAAATTTAAGACATTTAAATACAGTTATGATTTTTTAGTAGTTGTTATCGATTTCTCAATCACTCTGTAAGTTCCTCTATCAGTTGGTGGTGGAAGAAACACAATTTGAAAAGTGTATGGCAGTGAATGATAAAAATAAACTAGCATTTCTTTTTGATATTCCTATCTCATACAATGTAATCATCACTGGTTAAACCTCCGTCCATCCAGTTTGCCATTAAGAAATTGATTCTCACCAGATTCAAGACGGATTTCACCATTTTTGTTAAAAGCAAGTGCGGAAAATACCAAATAAGAATTGATGCTATTTGGTATTTAGAGGAGCTCAGAGGAGAAGAAGAAATAGATTTAAACCTGAGGCCCTGCAAAGGAGCGAATCTGACATTAACGAATGTTAAATACATGGAACAAACCATTTTTAAACAAAAAGAAAACTGGTTCGTATTTCTTAAATATGGAGTTAAGGAGTATCGCATTTTACCACATCATTTCACTCCTGATTCTTTGCTCAAACTTGGTGATAAGAAAATCGACATAATGTTCCGAAAACCTAATAATACCAATTACAGTCTACAATGCTTTTTTCTACTATCGCATGGCAACATCAATCAGAATCACCTCCACTGGTGCCAAAAATTGATAAATGCTTAGTAGCTGAAAGGTTAGTGGGAGTTTTTTTATTGCATGATATAGTTTATGAACAATTATTTACTTATCTTATCAGAACTTTTAGTATAAAATAAATTATAATACTATACACAAAATTATTTTTCCTAATTAGACTAGAATTAATGTTACATTATAGAACCTTTACTAAAATAGTATTTTTAATTCTTGTGGTAACTTTTGATTTCATTACTATCAACATTTTGAAATACTAAGAAATATAATAATTTAAAAATATTTCAGTTTACTAGTTTTGTTGATACTAATGAAATGATTGTTCCAGGTCCAGGATAATAGCAAATCGTCAAGAGCAAGACTTAGCTAATCTCAACCATATTTGGAACGATTAATCCATTGAGATGAAGAAAAATTACAGCTCAGATTCTCACAAAACCTTAGAAACAGCTAACCATTATGTTGCAATGTTTCCGGAGTGACGTTGGAAAAAAATTGAATGTAGAATCTTCATAATTAGTTTGGTGAGGAATCTTATTAATAATGATTTAAGATGTGAATTTGATGCACGGAGAAGAACGGATTTTTCCTCTAAGTAAGCCGCTTATGAATATAATGAATATTGGAACTTCTCCAGAGAATTAGTGTTCATGAATCGCGAAACAGTTATATAAAGAAGAAAAATTATGGGGCCAATAATAAGTCTTCCTGCTAAAGCGGAGGTTACATATGTCCCACCAAAGAATAAGCAGTTAGTAGGTAAGTCAGATGTAGTCAGATCAGTTAATACATTGATGTTTTTTCTGATTAAAACCTATTAGAATTTGTGTTTGATATTCGAATCACATTTGGTAATTGGAATTTACCCTAATTGTTTTTATTCCTCAGATTGTTTCATTATCTTTCACTATAATTGAATTTCAGAATGATGAGAAGCCTTTGAAGAGGGAACTAAGCCTATTTGCCAGAAAGAGGATGCAAGGTACGCATCTCTTCTCCTCTTCCCTTTAACAAGAATTCGGTTACCTTTTATCCAGATCCCACATTGCAGATTGCTCATGTATGTTGAAACATTCGGGCTACTGTCTCTTGAAAGGGGGGGGGGGGGCCCTCATGACCGGGGTTGGGTTCTTGACGTACACCCGAACCATTCGCTAACTAGGAGAGTATTCTACACTTTCATTATTATTAAATGAAAGATGTTCAAATGTAATATCTAATTGAAACTAAGTTACCAATTTAGCGTGAAATATTACTAATCGGTATGGTTACTGCCAAGAACCATAGAATTAACCTCTCTGTACTGGAATGAAAGTGATTCTGAGAGGAAGTTTTGGTGGGGCTGCAAATGGATACGAGGGAACATCTCTTAGTCTACTATGGTACTACTATAACTCTGCGTTATACTTTAATATCATTTGATGATTAGAGATTAAACATGATAAATTATAATTAGTTTGCTGTGTAGTTACTATAGATGCGAATAAGCCGTTCAAACAAATAGTTTTAAGATGTGTGAATTAAACATTGTACATTTTTCAGGAACATGTGTTCGTCGGACAGTTCGTGTGATGTATCAAGATCAGAGGGTAAACGACGATAATATCCACCTGATGCGGCGTTTGATACTGAACGGGCAGCGGGCATGGAAAATTTCCCTGGAGCTATATATAAGACAGAAAAAATAGCCCAAGTTTGAAAAACTTTATCGGCAACAAGATAAATCAAAGGGAGATTATGGCTAACAACATCAGAGTTGGAGACTTTGTGGCAAGGTGAGATAGGGATGTCTTAAACTTAAAGGTTAATGAATATTTTCATCTTTAAGTACATTCAAAGAAAAGTGTATTCATAATAATAATCATTTGACAGTTTGTAAATTTCACATTTCTAAAATTATATTTCTAATTTAAATGATTGTAGATATTTTATAATTGTTTACTTTACGACATTATTCTTCCAGGATTTTAAGTAAAAAACTGTTATTCGAGAGATTAATCAAGCGGAGACTCTTAGTTCATGTGAACATGCAAAGTATCCCAAAACTTTTTTCACTTTTCTTTCTTTCTTTTCCCACTGAATAGTGCCTGCATTAATAGTTCATTCATTGCAATCGTGTGAAAAAGTTGTTGATGTTCTCCAGTGACGTAAAAGTGAATCTAGTACTTACTTCAGTTGAGCTTATTTATTTCTTGATATCTAATAGAAACTACAAATAGTTAGTCCTATGCTTCATTTTAATAGTTGAAATGAAATTTATGTAAAATGAAGAACTAGAAATAGGTAATCTAATTCTTTCAATTATTGAAGTACAAATTTTCCCTTTAAACCCTGAATCCTTCGTTTATAATGTGAACATTTCCAAGACATAATTTGAATTTAGAGCTGAATAGGAATAAAAGCCATTATTCATTCCTGAGTTTAAATTATCTCTTGAAAAAACCATCCCAAACAGTAACTATTTTTTCAGGTATCTCATGGATGGAGATTTGGATGTTATTCATATTGTACAAATCGACAAACCGTTCTTTACATTATTAGCAATGTATAATACTAGATAATGACTTAATTGATTGTGGTACCTTCTTATAGTTGTTCGCCTTTCTATTTTTTGCCATTTAATTTCATATATGTTCCTGTTCACCTTCTCCAATTGACCGGGTCACTCATTATTGAAAAAAATAAGGCGAAGAATTTATATAGCATTTATAGCGGAGATACATTTTTTAGGGCCATAATATGCCACAACGATCCATGTTTGATTTAATCTACTAATCAAATTGTTTATGTCTGATTGGTATTGTTAATTTTTAGTTTCTTGATCTTAGTATTTGTTTGTGTAATAAATAGAAATAGTAAAAAATTCTATGAATTATTTTATTTTTAACCTGATTCTTCATGGGGTAAGATATCTACAATCTTCTTGCCATTCAGGATCTCTCCGCTTTCTTTCTCTCACGAGAAACGAACTCACGAGATCGATTTCATTAAGCCCCATAACGTAACCCGTTTCATAGAACTAGAGGTTTTGCAAATATTGCACTTCAATACATGAACGAAGTTCTGATGATTAGGTATACTATCTTTAGACAGAGGTGTAAATTACTATTTTTATTATATTAGATAGGTTGTAACCTACTGAATGTGATGTTCTGGAATGTGACATTGTGCATATTCCATACATGCAGTAACTCTGTATATATTTCAAGAACACAACATAATAAATATGCTCTTGCGCGTATATGCTAACCGATATATATGCACAACTTGGTCAATTTTTAACATGGAACTGTCTAACACAACAGTTCCATGTAGCGTTTTCCTCAGGGACCCCTGCATAAAAATATCAAATACTTTATATCTGTGTACCTACATGTTTAATGTATATTTATTTGTGTACGTGCCTACTTAATAAAGGTCAGATAGTATTGTCACAGACCATTGAGTTGATGTCACACTACCATGATTTTAAATATCTAGCGACTGCCGGGGACGTTAACGTGGAAAATGCGTGACGTTTCAATCATTCTTACTTTATCTCACTATTACATAAGTATTTTTTATGATATTTTTTAATGCAAAAATTATATTTTTGTAATTGTAAATAATCATATTACCATATTTTTTTTTGTTTAAAAAGACAATATTTTTCCATTAAAAACAAGATATTGTTCTAAAATATTCCTAAGTAATTCATTTTTCTATATGTTGAACATGTTTGGTACATGGAATAACAATTCAGTTGTTTCTCATAGCAAAGATCAAACATTCAGTTGCACTTCCTCGTTAGTATGGGAAAGAAAAGTTGTTGTTCTGGTCGGTCGAGGAATGAGCTAGTGGAAAAAATAAGCAATCGTCTTATCTGTAGATTTTACAGCTCTGCGTATTCTTTAGATTATCCTAACAATTATCTATATAACTTAGTTTCGTTCTATATTTTATTACAATAACAGCTAAATTCTTGTGACGGAAAATTAAGGTAAGCTCCGAATTATCGGTCAGTTCCACAATTTCGGATAAGTAAGAAAAAACTATGTAATAATTAATTATTTAATTTTATTGGTATCAATTTTACCTGCAGATATCATGGATATCAATACAAACAAAAAATAAATAACTATTATCAAGTTATTAATTGTGGAGCACTTGTATAATAGTGTATTTGACTTTACGCCGTCACAGTAGAAGAAGATATAAATTTCATCTGTCCGTTACTCTTTCTCAATACTTTACTTACTTAAGAGTACCAAATTATTCTTCGTTAGTGACGAATTACCTGAATAAAAAGCAATTCTTTACATATGATGATTTTATTTAATATATATTAATTTTGATAGAAATGCATTCCTATAATAAGAAAATGTTTGTTAATTGTATTTATAATTTTGCCTCCTATGGTGCAATTTTACTTTTTTCCTATTGTGTAGAAATAGCTATAAGAAATAACGTAAGTGTATCATTAAATTTAATTTTCTATGAAAAAAAAAAATATTTCGTAGCACTGAAATTTCTATCTGTGGCACTCAAAAAAAATTTTGTCCACCTCTGCTCTACGGCATTCATTCGTCTACGACTCGACGCAAACAAATTTTTAATAATTTTTTTTTTCGCCAATAATTAAACAGTCATTTCAAGTGTCTACACCTATACAAGCAATTTGGTTTGCATGACTAAAGCTGATGATATACTAGTAGCAAACGCTGCATTGGTTGCGGCCCGCAATAATTATTCATGCATGAACTCATGGAAACAGGGTGTACCTGATACACTACAGTTTATACTGCAGCAGTAACCACGCTGAGAATTTGAGTCTTCTCCACTCAAATTCTGGTGAAAACATATTAAGGAGCGACGAGGGGCAACACCTTCCCGGTCAACCGCTGCAGCCACACTGAACCATGGAAGTTTTAGTAGAAGGAAGCGGTGTAACGGCTAACCAACAACGTATAAGCGGGACCATCGTGTTAACACCTTGTTAGCAATTAGTCAAGTGAGCTTCCTTGTCTCTCTTCGCTTCAGTCAAAACAGCTTCCTTGGCGTCTTGTTGTTGTTCCGCTGTGTCGTGTGGTGACGTCACAGCACACATATGACGTCACCCGTGCAACAGACTGACAGTTCAGGGAGCATTCGCACACGGCCAGTGACGTTTGAGAAACGAGGAAGAGTGCACGCATCTAGCACGCGCTCCACCAAACGCTTTTTTAAGTCATTAACATTGCATCTGTTGCCTAAATATTCATCAATTAATCTTCTTGCATCAGTTAAATGTCCATAGATGAGAAAAAGAATCAGATACCTAAAGTATTTTGAAGAATAATGTGTAAGTTAACATCAGCTGTTGTGCTAACGAGAATCGTTACTCAACTTATACTCAGTCAGGTCTGAGAGCGACGCACACACGTGTACTCTCCCTCGTTTCTAAATCTACACTAAGAAGCTAACACGATTGTAACGGCTCGGAACGGTTATTTTAGCCGCCTGCACTGAACCAAGGAAATTCTAGTTCTGGAACTATAACAAAGTCTCTCAGCTACATTATTAGGTCTGTTTTTCGGTCCACTGCTATTTACGTAGTAATGACAGTAGAGTGATTTGTTATCGTGACGTCATTAAGGCAACAGACTTTATCGAAAATTAGGGTCAAGTAGTTTGAATAACTGAATACTCCATTACTCTCTTCTTCTATTGGCAATAAATAAACATTTTTTCATGATTTATCACTCTTAGATTGTCTTAGATTTAATTTAGAGTGTTGCGGTGATGACGTCACGTACACTAACAGTCTCAATTGTCACTACTATATTCTATACACTGGTAGTTCGTCAATATGCATGTATGAGCAGTGGACTGGACTACAGACACATATAAACAAAATGTTAGCCGCCTGCACTGAACCAGGCGGCTAACATAGCTTGACATAGCCGTTCGAAGCCGTTTAAAGGCCTTTAAGGGGCCTTTACACAGTGTTTAATAGCATATTAGATGCTAACCACGATACTAAAGTGTCAGTGCCCACCATAGCACATTCTGCTCTTGTAAAGGCGCTGAGCTAATTGTTGGCAGTGTGGTGAGAAAAGTGTGGTGAATAGTGGCACTGACCAGTGCTCGTGTAAAGGCCCCTTTACACGGTAAGTGCCCAGTGCCACTTAGTGGTGACACTGCTCTATGCCACGCCCACTTTGCTACTTGCCCCAACCTTCTTTGTAAAACTTGGTGGTGACCAAGCTATCGCTCTGGAATCGAACGCTCATCACAAAGTGCCACTGTCTGTCAGTAGCGACTGATAGACAATCAACAACCCCTTTCATTGGCCTAGTTGAAGAGCATCCATGCCCATGGAAAATGAAATCAAAACATTATAAAGATAAAACAAAACGCTTATAGCGTTAGTGTTTAATAGCATATTAGATGCTAACCACGATGCTAAAGTGTCAGTGCCCACCAAAGCACATTCTGCTCGTGTAAAGGCGCTGAGCTAATTGGTGGGCAGTGTGGTGAATAGTGGCACTGACCAGTGCTCGTGTAAAGGCCTCTTTATCTTCTCGGTGTTGTTTTAGACACGAGGGCAAGTGCACGCGTATGCGTCGATCTCAGAGCTGACAGAGTAAGTTGAGTAACTGCTCTCGTTAGCACAACAGCTGATGTTAACTTGCACATTATTCTTCAAAATACTTCAGGTATCTGATCATTTTCACATCTTTGGACATTTAGCTGATGTAAGAAGATTAATTGATGAATATTTAGGCAACAGATGTGTTGTGTTCACAATTTATTCATTTTATAGCAGTTTATAACACGTCCTCAAATATTATTTATCACCTATGGCATTTTTTTTTCACCTGAATCCAGGTGTCAAATTTATATTTATTCCATTTCTTTTCTTTTCAAACTAGTTTTCGTGCTGGGCAGTCATGCGCAGCTTAGATGTGTTTGTTCTTGTGTGCTTACTTTTCTTTAATTTAAATCCTTTAGAAATCTTGTTCATAATTATTGACATTAATTCGCAAATTCATTTCTTCATTCAAATCTATTAGGTTTTTCATTCAATAGTATCAAAGTAAGGTAAATGAAGCTACTCGCTTAGAGTAGCTAGGCTAGTTTCACCTACCGCAATATACTACCTTCATCCTAATGGTGCCTTCATTAAATAAACTATATTAGGTAGGATCACTCACATAAAAGTTATTTCCATTTTACGTTTTTTGTCTTTTTAAATTTCTTGATCAATAATATAGTCACTCAACATTGTCATAAGTATCTGATATTTATACGTGGTTCTGAAAATACTGATTGTGGGAAATAACCAAGAGAACACTTTCTGTGAGTAATTTTTTCATCTATATTATTGTCATTATTTATATGTAGTCTGAATTGTTTAAAAAAAATTGTATTTCTATGTCTTGAATGTGTTGTGCTATTTCAGGCAAGTTGACGAGAATAAAAACTCCCTAATTATCGGCCTTTACTTTGAGTTCCGAAAGATTAAAGTTCCGTAGACAAGATGCAATGTTAATGACTTAAATAAGCGTTTGATGGAGCGCGTACTAGATGCGTGCACTCTCCCTCGTTTATGATACGTCACTGAGCCGTGTGCGAATGCTCCATGAACTGTCAGTCTGTCTCTAGGATGACGTCATATGTGTGCTATGACGTCACCACACGACACAGCAGAACGGTCACGCTTATACGTTGAGAAATCGTTACACCCCTTCCTCCTACTAGTAATTCCATGACTGAATGGCAGTGAATGCTGCCCTGAGTGCGGGGCGAATCCAACATGTTAGATCTTCCCAAATGGCAGTCATTGCTGCCTGAAAGCTATTTGGCGGGTTGCATAAATTGCGGGCCAAAACCAATGCAGCAATTGCTGCTAATGTATCATCGGCTTAACTATCGTTCTATACTACCGCGATTTGCTGTAAAAGAGTAAAAACACCCCCCTGCACTCTAAGGGCCCCCGCACACAAGCGTTCTTTGTCGTCCGGCGGAGAGACTGACAGTTCTGTACACAGGGTAATGCGTTCCCTTGACTGATGGTGACTGCCGGATTACCAGTCAATTCTATATAATCTACGTGTGGGTGCGCACATGGATGGTTTGTTGCCGCCTCTTTCAATGGTAATTATAATAAAAAATCGTAACCCGTTCATTTGACCTTGCGGCGAAGGAACGCTCGTGTGCAGGGGCCCTAAAGAATCAGAAATCTTAAATATTTCTGTCGGTACGATTCAGATGACTATTCCCCTCAAAAAAACGACTCTTTCGATTTCCAATTCCGATTAACTGTCCTATCATTAGCTTAAACTTTCATCATAGCTTATATAGTATGTACTCTAATTCTAAAACGAATATGTTGTATAATCAAGGAGTGACAATTATATATTTATTGTTACTTTTTCTGTTTAATTACCATTTGGTATTAAACTGAGTCGTGATTTTGTAATGGTTGCGGGAGATTGCAAACTTTTCCTGAGATTTTCGACGACTGGTATTATTTTTTTTTGTTAGCTAAGCTTTACTATTGATTACATTCATGATGGGATTGTTATGCAAAATATATGATCTGTTACTAAATGTGCATTGTGCTCTAAGTCTCTGTGATGATCTACTATCAGAGAAAGAGTCTCTGTGATGATCTATTATCCAGAAGAACGGGATTAAATGTACCGTATTACCCATTTCATATTATTCGAGCAAGAGTAATTTTAAATTGGTCCAATAAGTATATTATACTGATGGAGTGCATCAGTTCATCGTTGACACGGTAACTTGCACTATTTGAGCGATTATGACATGGTTCGTTAGTTAGCCGTTGCTATTATTTTAATTGTAAAGTGGCCTAATCAACTGACATGTTCATTTTTCAGTATATATGCGAAGCGCTGTCAATTATATCACACTGCCTATCAAAGATCAAAAACTCAATATTTTTATGTGTTCCAATCATTTTGAGTACGTTTTATTTATTTAACGGTATTTTTATATGATAGCACTAGAGTTAGGCCGCACACATAATAAAAAAACAGATTGCAAGATAGAAAAAAGATAGACTCGCGCACCTTATAAGACAGTGGAAAACTTATTGCAGTGCAGGATATTAAATTTAGTGAATGTTGAAATAGAGTCTAAATAAATCATCTAGTATCTTCGAATGCCTAGATATTTGCAATCTTTCTATCTCTCTCCGGATTCTCTCAGTGTGCGCACAAGATAGTACAGGCATCCCCCGCTTTAGTTACCAAATCACGACTCAGTTTAGTTACCAAACGGTAACTAAAGCGAATAAAAGTAACAAGAAATTTATAATTGTCACTCCTCTATTATATGTCTCATTTTCAATCAGTTATAGAAAAAAAATTGTTTTACAGTTATTAGATAGAGTACTACGTATATAAGCATATTATTAATAATATACAGTCTTTCATTGTTTGTGACTGTGACGAAAAAGTTCAAAGTCGTGCATTTATTAAATGTTTTACAATCCATCCATAGGTTAACTCTCACTCACTGAAGGTGAGTGATTAATAGATACTTAGACCTCTGTAATTATTGTTCTACATTGAACAAACCGCAATTTTATGCTCTCGAAATGTTTTTGGTAGTATATAAGTTCCAAGTTATTGGTTGGTTCCACAATTATTTCGGACACGTCAGAAAAGAAAATATTATAATTATTATTCAACTTCTATTCTCTAATTGGTATCATGGATACCAATTGAAATAAAGTTAATTAAAGATTATTATATAAAGATTTTCACGTGTTCGAAAATAGGGAACCGTGGAATAACACGGAACTGACCCTAAAATAGGACATGTTGAATTTCTGAACCAACTGCTTGAGTCTGCTTCTAATAACCTCATCTGGATTATAATTTTGATGCTTTTTTAGTTACCGTGAAATAAACACAAATAAAAATTGTCTCCGTTTTCTACGTCTACGAACGTTTCTTATTTCGAAACATGACTCTAAATAAGTACTTTTACTGAAGTGAGTTGTACTTAAAGCAAGCTTGCCTGTATTACAGTGTTACTCAGTTTAATCTTGCAATTTTTCTTGTTTGCTCTCCTTTGGTGTGCACGAGGCTTTATGTACTTGAACTGAGAGGTGGTCCATTTTTGTGTTAGGTAGGCTAGTAGTTTTCATTTACTATCACTTCTTCATCTTCTGCATAAAAAGTTACGAGTTGCACAGACATATTTTCCATTATTACTTGAAATAGTATGTTATGTTTGTTGTAAGATGTATGAAACATAAGCGAAATATAAGAGATATATATAGTCACAACATACAATTTGTGCTAGTGAAGATTCAAGTAAATCAAGATTTCGCATTCAATCCAATAGAAGGATTAAGTCGTGATGCCGAACTAAATTTCTGGATACGTGTAACTTGTAGGGGTGATTCCTTCTCTTATAATAAAATTAAATCTCAAGTTTTAGTGTAATAAATTAGTCTAAAAAGGCCCGTAGCACTGCATATTTTATTAAAGTATATACTTTGACACATGGATAAATATTTTATCTTTTCGTATTGTTTGAATAGTATTCTTTTGTTCCAAATATCTAATGATTTGGGCATACTTTCCTTCTGATCATCTCGTCATTAATGTAATAAAATTATAGATTGTAATGAGAAGTCGACGTGAAGTTAGTAATCTACATTCATTTGTTATAGAAATAATTTGTGACCCATGGTAAGTAACTGTTAAGCATTTTTAAAATGAAGTCCCAATAAACGCATGAGGAGCGCCTCGCACTCCCATTCTCTCCGTTCCGTGCATTCTGTTAAACTGATGTCTTCCATGACTGATGAGAGTGACAATACAATAGATAGACAATATAAGATAGACGCTCAACTTGATAGGGCACATGCATGAATAAAAACAATCAATCAGAAACGACCTATGCTTTCAGTAGCATACGTCACACCAAACAATACAAACGTACGATCCATATTCACAGAGTGATAATCTCTAGTCTTAACGTGTGAAGTCTTTACTCTAATGATCAGGGATTAGATAACTAATTGCTTTATGATTAATTAAGTCTACAAGATCACATATACAGTTCAATTTAGTATTTTAAATATAATCTACCCCCTTTAACGAAGAATAGTCATAACTAGGTATACATTACCGCTGATTAGCTAGAAGTTGGGTCAGAGTTTTGACGTCAGTGCAAATTACATGCTCTGAATTTTATAACATGAAGTTGAGAGTCTATCTCATATTGTCTTCGTATGTACACTCAATGGGAGGTGTATCATGGGTTTAGACACGCCCAGCCCATGGTGAAAAAATTGTCACCACTTTTGCCCCTGTTCTCTTAAAGCTTCGTTTACATTGAGGCTCTTTTGCACACTCGAGTGTTGAAACAACGGGCAAACGCCCAGTGGAGGGGCAAACCAGCGGGAAACTTGAAGCTCACTTCAACATTCACCTTGGCAATTCTTTTCGACACTCTGAGTGACACTCACTGTGGCTCAGTCAGTCAATGCTCCAGGGTGAGGTTGTAAACATTGAAGCTCCTGCAAAATGGCTGATAACGAGTAGAGCTGCTGTTGAACAGCTAATTGAGTTATATAGGACTCACGAATGCCTTTGGAAACATCAAGTAAAGCAAATAAAAGTAGAAATTTAAGAGGAAGAGCAATAATGACGTTAAACAACATATAATATTATCCCTCCCTATAATAAATAGCATTGTGTTTTTATATATAAATCCATGACGCTCAAGAATTTTTTCCGAAAACTCCATTTTCCAAAACTCAAAATTTTACGAATTTATACTAAAAAATATCCGAAAACTCAAAATTTTCCGAAAACTCATTTTCCGAAAATTCATCAAATTCAATTTCCATTAAAAAAACATTATTTTTAACGGGATAGTACACTAGTTATTAATATTAGGTTGAGATGGAGAAGAAGTAAAAAATGAAATTCAAAGATTTCAAACTATACGGAACCATACAGCACCGTGGGGAGCGTAATAAAGTCAACGAGTCTAAAAAATCTGATAAAATCTATGAAACAGATTAAATTTACGTACCATCGCTTTGGTGCTATGAATTGCTTCATTTCATGTTGTTACACTTCTCGCCATCGAATCTGAATATCAACTATTAACCCTAGCACCGTCTCAATCTGCCCGCCAAACGCTTTTCAAATGTGAACAGTCAAGACTCTTTTTGAGCGTGCACTTGCCCGTTGCCTGTGAATGTGAGCTTCCAATGTAAACGGGGCTTAAGTTGTCTAACTTGTCTTAATCATGTTATCTTCTCAGTGTAGTTTTAGAAACGAGGGCAAGTATACGCGTATGCGTCGCTCTCAGACCTGACTGAGTAACGGCAAAGACAATAATAACGGTTCCCGTTAGAAAAATGTCAGTGTTACAGGCGGCTAACATAGCCGTTCCGAGCCGTGACAATCGTGTTATCAAAGGTGTTATCTTCACACAGTTGGCTAACATTTTGTTTATACGTGTCTGTAGTCCAGTCCACTGCTAATACGTCATCACAGCAACACTTTAAATCAAATTTAAGACAATCGAAGAGTGTTTAATTATGAAAAAGTGTTTATTTATTGCCAATATATGGAAAGAGTAATGGTGCATTCAGTTATTAAAACTACTAGACCCTAATTTTCGATTTTAGTCTGTAGTCTTAATGACGTCATGATAACAAGTCACTCTATTGTCACTACTACGTATATAGCAGTTGACCGAAAAACAGAACTTAATAATGTAGCTGAGAGACGTTGTTATAGTTCCAGTACTATAACTTCCTTGTCTTCTCAGTGTTGTTTTATACACGAGGGTGAGTGCACGAGATGTGTCGATCTCAGACCTGACTGAGTAAGTTGAGTAAAGCCCCGTCCAGACGCTCCGACAAATGCCCAGATTTCTCTGAAATCAGGTGTTCGCGAACAAATTTGTCCGCGATTTGGCAGGCAAATTTGTCCCCGATCACAAGAATCGAAACTGTCAGTGACTTTCAACATGTTGGACAAATGTGTCCCCGAACAAGTGTCCGCGACTGTTATTTGAATGAATATTTGTGATGTAAATTGAGTAAATTTGATAATTACTCTCATTTTAGATATGAAAGATCGAATTCATTATTTAGTAGTCTATTAATATTATTTGATTGAGATTTTTGTTAATAAATTTGAATAATTTTTTGTATTTTTTAGAATAAATGTGATTAATTATTTACAATTCTACATATTAGTTACTGACTTGGGTAAGTTCCGAGTTATCGAACAGTTCCACATTTTCGGACACGTATTATAAATATTATAGGTAGCTAACCTATTTTAATAATCATTTAACTCTCAATGTAATCATTAGTTTTTCTTTCTTACTTTTCTGTAAATGTGGAACCGTCCCATAACTTGGTACTTACCCGTCCTATAAGTAGGTATGAATTATTTGGTTGTTTTTCCCAATTTTACTAGCTAGGTAAGTAGGTACCTACCTAACTAGTAAACATACAATATTCTATTTAAGGCTTATAGGAAACAGCATTTAGAAGTGAGTGTAAAACGTATAGGTTTAATACATTTTTCCTATACGTACGTAGATAAAGGAAATTTAAATTTTGATAGACCTATCATGATCTACGATAACTCCCACTTTGCGAGTACTAGGAGTGTCTGATTACCGAGACGTTTATCTAGATAGGTACTAAGTATAATACTATAAGTTATATTTTACATCCGATAGGTACCTGGGTAATCATTTTTTAAATCCATGCTTGTTTCTAAAATCGCTGAATTGTTAGGTATTAACTATCAACAACATCATATATTTTTCCAATGAATTAATTATGCAGAATCGCTAACACGGACATTTCAGTTTCCTGATCATATTGCTCTCGTCTGGACGCGAACACAGGCAGAAATGAGATTGCCCGTGTTCGCCCGAGCAAAAGTATTTCCAAACTCAGGGCATTTGTCGGAGCGTCTGGACGGGGCTTTACGGTTCTCGTTAGCACAACAGCTGATGTTAACTTACACATTATTCTTCAAAATACTTTAGGTATCTGATCATTTTGCTCAATAATTTTCTCATCTTTGGACATTTAACTGATGTAAGAAGATTAGTTGATGAATATTTAGGCAACAGTTGCAATCTTAATGACTTAAATAAGCGTTTGGTGGAGCGCGTACTAGATGCGTGCACTCTTCCTCGTTTATGAAACGTCACTGAACCGTGTGCGAATGCTGAGTGCTCCTCACAGTTCATAGAATAATATAGTTGTGACCATCCATG
This sequence comes from Caprella mutica, assembly GCA_947561585.1. Classification (NCBI taxonomy): domain Eukaryota; kingdom Metazoa; phylum Arthropoda; class Malacostraca; order Amphipoda; family Caprellidae; genus Caprella; species Caprella mutica. The sequence goes on from CANNZV010002393.1 coordinate 113,244, forward strand.
TTTTAAATTACCCCCATGTTGCCTCAATGACGCATGCAAAGAGACGGGGTCAAATGGGGGTTTGTTGTTGTTAGCAGACGACGGAATCGCAAAATTTTAGCCGCAAATCACGCCAAGTGTTTATTTATAAATAAACAGTTTTAGATCGAATGAGTAGCGTTACCTATCGGCTATCTATTACTTCTTTATAATGCATTTATGTATAAAATATAAGAAATGTTCAATTACTTAATTAAATTAAATTAAGACGACAACACACTGCTATGAAAATCTTCAACATTATAAAGAGTGGGCTGAAGTGAAGTAAAGTCACATTAGCTACCTATATCACACTTCACAGGTATGTAAAATTTATTTTATTAAGTTTCATTTTATGAGTTGCTAAGTACCTATCTCACACCTTAAAGATCTAAAGTAAATAATGAGGCCTCTCCTGTAAAGAAAAGTCAATCTATCAATACTTGGGTAACTAGGAATAATTCTCTAGCAATGGCCACAGTAGACCATCATGCCTGACTGAAGACTCTGGTAAAGTTTTTGCACAGAAATTCTCTCTTTTGCCAAAGATAGGTGCTAAAATTATAAATGAATTGTGATTCAGTGAATTTAGTTCCTTATGACATCTACTAACTATATAATATAGCTTAGGCCCAGTCTCCAGACAGCAGTCTCTAAAAGATGACTGAGCCATGAAAATGTAAAGTTTATCCGGATACTGTTGAGTCCCTGAAATTAGTCTCCTGAATTATCCAGCGACAATTTTCCAATTAATTTTTATGTTTACATGTAATTATTTATTATTAGAGTATTTTGAGAGTTTCGGCCATTTTGTGGAGAAATTTGAAATTTCTGGGCCCAAATATTATAAATCTGGAGACTGATAAGGTATATATGGTTTGCAGATTGGGCTTAGCCTCTTAGGCTAGCTATATCATATATAATTATTATAATATAGCTAATATCCAGACTGCAGGAAGTGGTAAAGTGTTTTCCAAGAAATTCTCCATTTGGCCTTTGGGCTTCTGTTCTCAGTAAAATACATGTAAATATAGGAGGATATGGTAGCTACCAAATACCATCTACCTTATTTGATATTTCCAGTCTGTATAATTTGGGTATTTTACTATTTTTAACTTTTTCTGTGTGAACCATCATTAGTTTACTCTAATATTTCCTTGTATCTTGCTGAGAACAGATGGCAAAAACATGCTGCAAAATATTAATAAGATATTTTGCTGAGAACAGTGGGAAAAGCTTAGTCAGCAGGCTGATCCTGCAGTGTTAGTGACGCAGTCAGTCCATATTTCAGACTCCAGAGTATGGCTCATTATGATGGCCCAGTTTGTATTTGGTGCACTGAACTCCTGACTTTTTCAAAAATCTGAAAAATATCTGCCAACATTTTTTATCAATTTGTCTTGTCCTCCAACATTTTTCCAGTTTCCCCTCCAAAAATTAATAGCTAAATATCCTCTGACATTGCAGGAATTTTTATATTAGAGAAATTGAATATTTGCCGACATATCATTGGAATTTACCACCAAATACAATCTGGATGATGGCGATTATCAGAATCAGTTAGTTGAGAAAAGAAGTTTTGATTTTGAAAATAATATTCTATAAAAATCAGTGGATTTTTAGCCATTTATTTGGGATATTCCAATTCTTATGTTACCGATCCATTTTCGGAGGATATATTGGGAAAATATTGAATATTGATGGATCAGGCAATTTATTGGAAATTGTTGGTGGATTTTGTTTCCTTCAATCACAGAGGGTTAAAAGTATCCAATTTTCTCCTAAGCTACTAAAAGCAATTTTAATTTGGTGCTACTGAATTAATTTCCGATTACTTTTGGTTAAGTCTTCACTTTTCAGTACTTGTCAAGTGATTGGAAAAATTAAGTTTCCATCAATGAGTTTAGATATTAGATATAATCAATTTTGAATTTAGATAGTGTTTCTTAGTAAATTCATACATTTTTAATTAAAGAAATTCCAGTTCTAATTTTTTTCAATCCACCAGGAAGTGACACACTCGTCTGAAATGTATCAAGATGTGTACAATCAACAACAGCAATTTAGAATACATGGAGAACAAAACATTTGTTTTTGGTAGTTTCAGGTGGCAGTGATGTTGCCTATGGATTTCATGTGAGTTTATACTTCTAGTGGAGTGTCATAACCAAACTTCCATTGCTCAGTATTAATTTATTACTTATGTCAATGACTGTAAACTCTATTTGCTTATTTATTTCATTTGAATTATTTTTGGATTCAAAATTTTAATTGTATTTATTATTTAATTAATTTAATTTTAACACAAATGCTGTAAGTTTCATTTTGATATAACTTTTAGTCTTTTAATTTAAATGTTGGTTAGATATAATATCCCAAGCTAAAGTCAATAAACAAATTTATTAATTTAAATATGTGGTCAGGTGGGTGCTGTTTGCAAGTAAATCGTGCAAAGAAGCAAGATCAGAACTATGTGCTATGTCCATCATTCTATGCTGAAGACCACGATGAAGTGATTGTGAGTACTTCGTAATTTATACTTGATCTTGTTAATTTTTCATTGGATTGATAGATGAACATTGTATTTATTACGTATATTATTTACTTACAGAAAATCCTTATACAATTGAATATCAAATAGACAATGGAACCAGGAGAAAACAGCTTTCAAAACAAAATGTATATCAGAGAAGAAGATGATGTATAGAAGAATGAACATTGATTGAAACTTCGGTGCTATTGAATCAAGATAACTGGGTACGGGTTTGAACTAATACAGATAAAGGCATATCAAGAAAAACAGTTATAGTTATTATTTCAAGCAAATATTTTTCTTTCAATTAGTTTGATGGTTAGTTTATCTAGATTAGGATATTTTTTCTTTACCAATTATTCCCTCATTCTTGTTCATGCAGAGATCTAATTTAATCCAAAGTTAATCCTGGTATTACTGTGGAGAACAATGCTTTTATGAGGATGGAAGTTAAACATAAATATAAGCTACTAATATAGTTAATTAAAACTAAAATCTACTATTACATCAAAAATTTGAATGGATTTTTTTCTATTTGTTCAATTTTAGATTTCCCAAAAGCAACTGCAATATGGCTCATGATTTTTGATGTATGACCATTGATGTATTTTAGAGTAGGATTCTTCAACCACAGGGTCTTAATTTATTTTTAGGTTTTCTACATTTACCATCACCTCTTCATTTTCCTCTTCCGTCATTGAGTACAATAGTCAACTTCTTTCATGATTGTATTCTCGTTGTAGCTTTTTTCATATATGAACCATTTGTTGATAAATGGAGGTAGGTGTCTTTGTTCATAGAGTCATTTCCTTTCTAAATTTTGATAGCAATCATCACGATAATCAGAGCAGGGACTCTGATTATCAGACGAGAGGTTTCAATTAAGTATTGCTGACCTCACACCATCATTCTCTAGGTATTTTTTTAAGGCCTTCTTGCCAGAAGAAGCAGGGGGCCTAGGTATTGTCCTGGGGCTACATCTGGGTAAGTTCTTTTTATTCTAATATAATGCTTTATTTTACTATTTAAGTCCTTGTTTAGTTTGTCTCCCTTTCTTCTGTTTACCACCTCAACCTTTTACTCTTCGTTCTGCCTTGCTATATACAACACATGAATAAGCAGACTGACTGTGTAGGTCTCTTATCCATGGCCATTCATGTGCAGGGTCGACAGAGTTACCTATGGTAGCTGGCTCAGTAGTGGATGAGTAATATTATTATCACGAAGTAGCATAGTTTTTAGCATTTGTGAGATAATTTCTTGAAGCCTCATTTCTGACTAACAAGCTGACTGATATTCCCTATTTAACTACATTTTCCTTTTATTATAATAAATTTTCTCAATTATTTATTCAACTATTTAATCCCCATTTCCTTTCATCATGGTTTTTAATAAATAATTATAGAGAAGAAATATTTGAAAAGTAAAATATAATTTAATTATTAGCTAACTAAAATCACATTTTGAATTAAACCAGTACAAGTTTGATATTTGTGAATAAAATATGATAAGAATTAGCATAGTATACTCAGAATTAACTCTTCATAAGTAAAATAATTGATTCTATATTCAATTTTATTTTTTTAAATGAGGCGGGTATTTTTTCTGGATTAAAAATTTCCGGGTTTTAGGTTTTAATTTGCTATCTGGCAACTCGGCACTTACGTCACTCGGGCAACACAGTTTTGACCGTTATGCATGCACGTAGGCTTGTCACAACTATAGTATTCTATGAACTGTGGTGCTCCCTGAACTGTCAGTCTGTCGCTAGGGTGACATCATATGTGTGCTGTGACGTCACCACACGACACAGCGGAACAACAAGGTGCAAACACGATGGTCACGCTTATACGTTGTTGGTTAGTCGTTACACCCAAGGTTCATAGACTATAACAGGTTAAACGAATGGGGAAAAAATTGCCATTGAGAAAACAATATTTTCTGTCTTCCTTCTTGAAACAATAGATTAAACTTGCGCGTGAGTCGGAATAAAATTCTTTAGAATTTAATAATCTATCGAATGGTATAAAAAATATTTCATTGAAATGGTTATTATCACTGCAAAACCAACAAAAACTAACTGCCATTCACTACGACAATTAGCAATGGAAGGAACAATTTCTGTCTTTCTTCTTGAATATCTCTTAAACGATAGATTTAAACTCGGGCGTGAGTCAGAATAAAATTCTTTAGAATTTAATAATCTATCGAATGGTATAAAAAATATTTCAAAGAAATGGTTATTACCACTGATAAAAGAACAAAAAGCTAACTACTATTCACGTCGTTGTCCGTTGATTAATGGGCACTGGTCAACATTTTGATGTGCTTTAATCACTGTAGCTAAAAGCCTAAAATAAGAACAAACCTAATATTGCAATAATAAAATAAGAAATAAACAATGTAAAATGTCAATTATTTGTAACATAGGTTTCATAGGTTTCAATCTAAAGAAAAGGTTTTCATATAAAGAATTTATAGACTCAGCTCTTAGTAACATTTCGTGCTATTTCTATTCGTTTAACCTGTTATAGTCTATGAACCTTTGTTATACCGCTTCCTTCTACTAGTACTTCCATGCAGTGTTATTTCAGTCATGAGGTGGAGTGGACGCACCTTGCGCATGCTACGCCTAACGCTTCATCAAGTCATTAACATTGCATCTGTTGCTTAAATATCCATCAATCAATCTTCTTAAATCAATCAAATGCCATGAGATAAAGATTATTAAGCAAAATGATCAAATACCTAAAGTATTTTGCTGAGTAGTGTGCGAGTACACATCAGCTGTTTACTAGGGTAAATTCCGAATTATCGGTAAGTACTACATTTTCGGTCATGCAAGTAAAACGATATTAAAAGTATTATTATTACAGAGTGCTATGTACTACTTCTGCAAAACCGGTTTGGTTGTTTTTATTCAACCAATCCTAGTGAAATAATTATTTTTTATATTGCTTCATCTTATATGACCGAAAATGTGGAACTGACCGATAATTAAGTACTTACTTACCGTACTACAAGCCTGAATTTAATAAATAAATATTTTTATTTGTAAAGAGTTAAATAAACTTTATTAAAATAATATTCCTCAAAAGTATTTAATGTAATATTGCACGCCAAGGAAGCTCATTTGACTGATGCGCAGAGAGACAAGGAAGCTCTCTTGACCGATGCGCTGAATGACGGAAGGCTATTAATTCTTTCCGTCCTGCTTCTGCCGGAGGACCTGATGGCCTCAGGCCAGGTCATTTGAAGACGCTATTGTCCCATTCATCTGCAGAGACTGGAGTACGTCTTTTGACCTCTCTGACAGATTTTGTGAATACGAATTGAGAGAAGTTCCTGATTTTGCTTTGTCAACTTTCTATGGAGCCACATTACGCGCTTTAACCAAAAAGGATGGTGGCATCAGACCCATAGCAGTTGGTAATAACTTTCTTAGGTTGGTGCGCGCCCATTATCACACTCTCTTGGTAGTGAATTAAGACCGGTTCAGCTTGGGTTCTCTACGAAGGGTGGCTGTGAAGCTGCCGCACATTCTGCAAGACGGTACTTGAATGACTGTAACCATAGGAGGGTGTTTCTCAAGGTGGATATGAAAAACTCTTTCAATTGTCTGAGGAGAGATACCTTCCTTACTGTTATTAAAGGTACCAGGACAGAATACCTACAGACGAAATGCCTAACGGACAAAATATATGAATAAAGAAAATGGAAATTGTAAAATAATGACGTAAAAGAATGTTGCCAAGCGAATAAAAGAATTAACATTATATTTAAATAAAAGGGCAGACTAGAAAACATTGAAGTTATATCTGTAATGGATTGATTATTGGTAAATAAAGAACAGAATACATCATACTGTAATATAACTTGTCATAATTGAACATCAATAATATTTTTTAAAATTTCTTTAAAACATAAGAAAAATGTATACTACGTCCCAGTTACATCTCCTAAAGGATACAGATTTTTTTTCCATCGGAACTTCTAATGCTATAAAGGTAGTTGAATGAAACAAATATCGACGGCATTTTTTTATAAGCAGAGTAGTTTATTGCATGTCAGTACTAACTTATATAAACATTGTAATTACTTAACTTGCTTTAGAATTTCAAAAGCAACTATAGATTGAAGATGATTATAGCTATCTAAAAGAATAAACAATATTTAAAAAATGAAAATAAAATAAGATGTTTATAGATATTGTAAAATCCTAGGAGGATTTTATGGGTAATTGCGTTGAGGATCGTGGAATGATACCCAGTCTAAGTTTTACTTTTAGAACTCGTTCATTTTATTTTGATCCTGCAAAAAAGATACAATCCTTAGTACAGAATCTTAAAACTTTACATATGCTATGAAATATTAAATCAGAAAAGTCTATGAAAACTATTAGTAATGAAATAATGAACTAAGTTATATCAAGCGCATAATTGTTTAAAACAAAGAAAATGCTTATTCAAAATACAAATTATTAACCAAATCTATCAAACACAAATGTTTAAATCAGAGAGCGCAAGAAAGTTAAATTTGACGTGGTAGTTTAAATAGTTCGAAATATAGTCCTAAGTTGGGTATTTATTTAAATTTTGCGAAAGTTGAATAACTAAATAATTAATTAACAGAAAATAGTACAATACTAATAATACAAATATAAATGTGTATAAATTATAGATATTTACCTCATAAACCTTGTAGTCTTCACTAATAAAGTTTTAAATCGATGGGAGTTAACACTGTTCAGTAGCAAATTTCTAAATAGTTAAAAGTGCGACTTGCACGTGAGAAGTTTAAAGGAACAATGAGACGGATTGAATCCGCCAACTAGTGAACTTAAATTCTTAGAGAACTAGATACTATGGCGTATTAATTTTAAAGAACTAATGAACATTAAATATATGAATATGATTGAAATTATTTATGAAGAATTGATAATGCTAGTTACAGCTTTACAGATATCTTTAAAAAAATGAATATAGAAGTTGATTATAGATATCCAATAAAATGACAAGATGTAGGAAGATTATTTTTTTTAGAACTATTTGATAAATAGGGCAAACACTTTAGTGATAAATCACTAACACAGTGGTGAAATGAAACAAAAGAGTGTTAACACTAAGCACGCTGAGTAACAAATGTTCATATTCAATGTGAAAGTGATTTAATAAACTATCTCTGACACAAAACTCTTTATTTCCACTTGGTCTAACTTATTTTAAATTTTGGTCCACAACATCAATATTTGAAATAATTATAAATGCATTTTAGGCATGCCGGAGCTATATAGACTCCTTTGGCAAGCTTATTTTTCACCTTCAGCTTTGTTTTTTGGTGAAGAGGTGCCGAGGTCGGAGACAGGTATCCAGCAGGGTGATCCTTTTGGACCGGCTATGTTTGCTCATGGAATTGACGAGGTGGCTCGCAGGGTTGATTCAGAGCCCTGGGAGATACACCGGAGAGAGTTTTGGAGGAATTGTTGAGAAATGTTTTCTCCATTCCCAAGCTACAATATGTTCTGCGGGCTTACTTAGCTGTTTTGATGAATCACTTAGATCTGCCGTTGCCAGGACCAATTTAGAGATGTCAGCTTATTCTTGGGTTCAGGCAACTTTACCAGCTAGCTTTGGTGGACTAAGTTGTAGGAGAAATGGAGATATTGCCTAACCTGCATTTGTGTCTTCAATGTATTCTGTGAGTGAATAGGCTTAACACTTTTAATGAATATACTTCTATGTCCACACAACATCAAAATACCATATAATTAGAGATGCCTCGAATAGAAACTAACTTAATAAATACCTATAGTCCTATACAGTTTAACTCCTCTACAAGGTGGCGTAAAAAATGAAACCCATTTTCAAATTAGATTATTTTACAATCTATAAAAGCAAAAAATTCTAGGAGCACAGTTTTATTCGTATAGTTTTTCTGCTTCTTCCATGAAAATCTACTAAACTTACGTCTAAAATTATATATTTTGCAGCGATTTGAAAAAATATAAATAAAAAGGGCTTGTGCGAGGACGAAAAACACAAAATGACTTCAAATAGTTATAATTTATTTTTATATGGTCATAATTAAAATTCATTTTTTGTTAAAATATTTATTTACAAGAAAACACGTCTCGACTATTTACAGTCATCTTCAAGATCTGAAATATAAAATTAATTTTATAATTATTATAATTCAAAGTAAATTTTAAGGTATATCCTCTCAATTATATTCATTCTGAAGTTAAAGTCCAGTGCTGTGAGTGATTTATATGATTATATCAAGAAAACCTACGGTGAGGATGGTAAAAGACTAGTTAGAAGTTACAAAAATATGTTATGCAACTATGAAAACACTAATATGGACATCGACTTCTTGGTCAAATGCAAAATTGTCAGGTTTTTCCAAAATTTCTTCGCTTCAAACTATATCGAAAATGTTTAAAAGCTAACATGCAAAATTTAAAATATTTTATATTTTAGATCCTGAAGATGGCTGCAAATAGTCGAAACGTGTTTTCTTGTAAATAAATATTTTAATGCAAAATTTATTTTAATAATGATATCGTCGTATATCCTCTCAATTTTATTCTTTACTTTCGATTATAAATCACCAAACTAGCATAGTATAATAAGTATTATATTTAAACTCAACATTCCCTCTGAATGTATTTACAAGAGGTGGACATACTTTATAGTTCGGGAATGTATTTTGAATGCTTTGAACTACTTTCTATTAACTGACAACCATATGATAAATGATAAATTTTTATTGAAACAAATACAAAGGCCGTATGAAGATTAACTTTTCGGGCAAACAAAGTGATTAGTTAATACTAAAATCATCAACATGTGCAAACAAAAGATAGTAAATCATATATTGGTATTAATTACATAGTATAAGCAGAGGTGGGCACAGCGCCGCTACTTGAAGCGCGCGATAATAGCGGCGCTTCTTTTTGTGTAGCGGCATCGGCAGCACCGCTACTTCTGTGCTAATGTAGCGGCAGCGCCGCTACTTTTTCCATAAATGCTACAGCACATAAAGCGGCTACAGCACTGCCGCTTCTTAGAAAATCATAAATGTTAAAGTTAGAGGTATCTAGATAAAAGTCTATACAAGTGCGCGACCTTAGATAGCTTATCAGTTATTCAGACAAGTGATATTCAGAAAAGTGATATTCAGACAAATCCACGCAGTACGACCAACTGATATTCAAACAATGATTCATAGTAGGTACGACCATAATAATGATACGCAATGTGAATATTTGATATTCAAACAAAACCGCCTAATACGATCACCTTACACATCGTCTTACGCTATTATGCAGATGTGTTTATTCAATTGTTTTTCTTGAAATTTACTGGAAATGTTCATCTACATTGCTAGTAACTTATTATTATTTCGGATGCTACAATCATTTTACTAAAAGTTACTCATTTTCAATGTACCAAGCATAACACTAAAAATGCATAAATAAACGTTTTAAATAATTCTATATCTATTGTAATTTTTTTAGCAATAGCGTTCATGTGTAGTTTAACTGCTAATTTTCCTCTTTTCCACCATTTTTAAAAGACGCATATCCATCAAATCTGTAAATTTCTGAATTGTATCAGACATTAAATTCTTGCTAGAGTCTTCAGTATCCTTCCACAGCTCATCTTTCGACGAGAACTGACGTCTTGGCACATACACTTTCTGCTTTAGGATGGACCGAGGTTCTTCAATTGGGTTTGAATCTAGAGAGACTAGGCCATACCCTCAACTGGTCATTGACGAACTTATTACTCCTCAGGAAATTCACAGTTGCCTTAGTAGAGTGAGAAGCAGCGTTGTCAAGTATGGAAATAACTCATTTTTTTAACGCAGCAGGTTTCCTTTTCAGCCAATGAAAAAATCCACAATTCAAAAAGTTATTATAATTATCAGAATTTATTTTTATTCCTTCTGGAATCCTGGAAGATTAGACCAGGGTCCCAGCCGAAATTATAAAACCTTTTTGTCTTTGTAAAGTACTGTTTGGTAATCAGTCTTAAGATATGTACTTCTCCGCCCATAGTAACCTTGTGTGTATCCTTCGAAACAGGTGAAACATAAGAGGCAATTAGTTTCAGTATTCTACAGTGAGTGGTTTTTTCAAAAGAGACACTCTTAAAAACTGCATCACTAGTTTCCAATGGTTTCCTCTTGAGCTCTCTCTTGATAAAGGACAGTTATGCCTCGTAGCTATTTTGTATTTGTTCTTATCCTTGCGTGTAATCTTTTTTCAGGGGATCAACAATTAATTTCTACACTGTACGTGGCCGTAAAAAATAATAAATTCAATTTTACAGCATATTTGATAATTTTTTGGGAAGTAGCGCTGCCGCTACATTCTGCTGTAGCGGAAGCGGCAGCTTTTCTGAAAGTGTAGCGGCAGCGCCGCTGCTTTTCAAAGTAGCGCTGCCCACCTCTGAACTGTATAAGCATCGATCAAATAGTTTCTAAATCTCCTTAAATATTTTTAATGAATTAGAACTACGAATATCAAGTGGGATATTGTTCCATATATGAGGTCCAGTGAAAGAAATTGACTTATGAGACTGAGTGAGTCTCTAGAAGGCTACAGGTACATTACCGCTCTTACGAGTGGAATAATGGTGAGTTTGATTCAGGATATCTCCAGTAACATAGAGTTTGTACCTACATGTGAATACTTAATTACCTTCGCAGAATGCGGGAAGGTCATATTTTCATCGGAAATTATTTATTTATCATCTTGTTATTCGTTTAACTGAAAAAGTGTTCCGGCAAATTGCATGAAACTTGGTGGGACGATTGGTCAATGTCCAGGAACGATCTGGTAGAATTTTGGAAGCGATCCAGTCAAAGGTCAAGGTCATTTACAACTCGATAACTCAAAAAGTATTGTACCATATTGCATGAAACTTGGTGGGACTATTTGTTATTATCCAGTAAGCAGTTTCTTAAATTTTGGGAGAGAACGGGTCAAAGCGGAGGCGAAGGTATGCGCTCTACCGAGTGCACATAATCTAGTTTGTACCTTAAATGTCTTTAACTTTAAGAATACTATTTGCTTGAAAAAGGGAATTTGTATGCGTAATATGTATCCAATATAAGATTGTTTGCAGGAGTAAACTTGCATTTTCATTCATTACGTAATTTCGTATTATCTATGATGATAATGGATTATTTCATAGAGTCTAATATAAAGTGAACCTAAACAATTGAAAAAAACATAAAATAGGGACTGCATGATAGGTACGGTGACCCTTATCTACATTTTATTAAATTTCCTTTTGTTATCTAGATGATGTTAGGTACCATTTTGCTATCCCTGGTTTGCTATAGGTACTATATTCCTCCAAGCTATGTTAGCATTTTCACGAATGCACTGAGTTTAAAATCCTGTCGCAATGACATAAACGTATTTTATTCTCCAAATTTGCAATTTATATCATAGACAATTTCCAATGTAATATCATTTCCATTGTCCATAGTCAACGTTTTATTTCAACGTTAATGAACTTTCAATTAAACCCATAATCAACTGTGGTGCAAATATGTGTCAATTCAGCATAGCTGCTAAACCCTTCAATTAGCCTGAACATTATAGGTACCAAATTGCAATCCAACATTTGTCAGGAATTAATTCTTATCTAATTTACAAATATGCAGCGCCGACACAGTGAACGCGTTAGAAAGTTTATTTATCAACTGATACTAAACAGAATGCATAGGAACAAAAATTACAGAGAACTTGACGTTCAAACACAAATTGTTGTTGAAGATCAGATTACCTCTCAAGATCATAGTAGCTGTCACGAACATAACATTAACGATGAAAGTAACAATTATCTTTGAGATAACAGTGACCAGGGATATAACATCGAACATATAGAAAACATCTATATTGAAGAATATTCATGTAATGAAGAATATTCAGGTAATGAAGAATATTCAGGTAATGAAGAATATTCAGGTAATGAAGAATATTCAGGTAATGAAGAATATTCATGTAATGAAGAATATTTTGATAATGAAGAATATATTGATAATGAAAAATATTTTGATAATGATGATGTTCAATCTGAGGATCAAGATTTTTATAATGACAGTGAATTTAATTTATTCGACGACGATGGACTTTATCAAGGGAATAAAGATCATTTTATTCCTATTGTCATAGATAATATTTCTATCGAAACAAGAAGACAATGGAAGGAGAAGCTTTCTAGCTTCAGCACTAATTCCTCCAACTTCAATAACGAGTGTGATCTTTGTTATGAAAAATATAGCACAGAAAAAGACTGTTTTGTTGCTTGAATGCTCACACAATTTCTGCGAAACCTGTACAGATAGTTGGTTTGGACCGGATAGCAGTAATACAAATTAAGTTATTATATCATAAATAGGTCAATTTTAAACTAGCCCTTTTTCTTCAATACCAAATGTTATCGGAATATTTTTATACGTAACTCGACAATGTAAAAAGAAAGAATTATTTGAAAATAGCCATTTATGGAAACTTATTTAATTTTAATTATGAAAAACTGATCAGATATTTAGATTTCGTGGTGTGATTTCATGACGATAATTCTAAATATTCTTGCTGAAACACACTTTAATCCATTAACTGAATAAATTAGTAGTTAAATATTGTGTCAAAATTGTGAATGAAATTAATATAAACAGAGAAAATATAGATTATTCAAAATGCGTTTTTGATTTTGAAATTAACATGGGGTTTCGGAATTAAGGCAACCTTTTTTTGCGTATCTAATAAATCATCCACTATATTAGGTTGTAACTATAAATCGTATATAATCTTGAAGGAAGTGTCGTAATCATCCTTTTTCAGGCATCTAAATATCAAATTAATACTTAGTATTATGTCGTATAGTCTTATAGATCGAAATATAGTGCTCATTGGTCAAGCTAAACAAAGAAGGCGAGACTATTTCAAGAATTGCGTTGTGAATATAAGAACTTTCTAAAAAGTTGTGTTTAGAATATTTTTTTTTTAATTAAAGGTGAATGAGTCAACCTCTGGTTAACAAGGAAGATGCCATAAGGAAAACGTACAACCAAAAACCGATCAAAAATCTACAGTAGAAACTTTGAAACATAAGTTGATCTCCTCATAAACTGGCTGTACACTTGGAAAAATGAGCAACTGCAACTGATGCACCCAGGTGTTTCAAGCTCACCCTATGGTTTTGTCTCTGAAACGAGGCTTTAGACTCTTAGAGCATCAAAATATAGCTTGGATGCACTAAAGCGTCAGTTCGATGACCTCTAGTGTCTTAGCTATAAGTTTGTTAAAATTATGAGAAAAGAATAATTTCCTCATCATTTTCACAAACTTACAGCTAGGTCACTAAAATTCATCGAACTGATGCACTTTAGTGCATTCTAACTATAGTTTGGTGAACTGAAGTGTCTCGCTTTAGAGGCAAAGCCATAGTGTGAACTCGTAACACCTAGGTGCATCAGTTGGAGTTTATAATTTTTTTCAGTGCAGGTCATATTTTGATGACAAAGGTCGCAGCTAATCCTCACACTTCTCATGTATCTCTGAACCTAAAATTGCTAGCAAAATAGGAAACAATTCCACAAGCTCAGATACGTCAACAGACTGAAAGCAGTCTTCATTTTAAATGTGGCCATATCGAATGAATGGAACTCTGTATCGTTTACTGATATTTAAATTGACCATTTTAATTTTCCCATATTTATTTCAAAAAGTTTGTTGCCTTTATTCTGAAATACTCTGTAGTACTGTACTTATCGTATTAGAAGAAGAGATAGTTTATTAATTATAGTATACTATCTCTTATAGATAGACTATACTATAGTATAGATAGACTATTCTGAATTAAGTTCATGATAAACGTTTGCTGAATTATGTTCATGAAAAGTTGTTCACCTTTAACATAAAAAATATAACTTCATTATTGTTTCGATTTCAGTTATTCATGTCCAATGTGGTGCCGTACAACGATCACAGAAACTTTGAGAAGATCAAGTATGTCGAAGACTTTATAATTACTTTCTGAAGAAAAAATTAAAGAGGGAAACTAAGAAAATTTTCAAGATTGTGATAAATCATCATTTGTTAACAAAGATGAGCAAAGTTTTCGTAATGCTGATGGCGAGCCTTATAACGATGAACAATTGGTTATATGTTGTCCATATCCAGACATTTGTTATTGTGATTGTTCATTTGACTTCCCATTATTCTCACATGGGGAAATCTGCATCAATGAAAAAGTTAACAACAACTTGAAGATGGGTTGATCGTTGGAAAATTGATTCTGAAACTTTGACGATTGATGATGCTGAATGTGTCCAGGCTCATATATCACCATTTTCTTGGGAAATTAAAGTGTTTAGTATGCTCAGAAATAATAGTAGTGATAGTATTACAATTATTAACTTATTGGTAGATATTTAATTCGTAAGTTAGGCACCAAATTTGTTTCACTTGAATCATTAAATTCTACAACTGATTTTTTTTTTCTTATTTTTATGATTATTTTATTGACTCAATTCAAGTTACGATCACTGAAGTATAGTCAGATGGCAAACCTATATGCAAATGCTAGACCAGTTCCCATTTAATTTAAATACAAACTAAAATAGGAATAATGAAATAAATTATAAAATGAAGGAAAAATTACAAAAAATATTTTCATTTAAATGGCCTACACCCATAGGTACGACAAATGACTGAAATCTGCATATGTGGTGAATTTTTCAAGTGATGTTAATAAGCATATATTTCCTGTCTGTTAAATTTCATTGAATCAAATACAGTGAAACTCCCGAGTTATGTAGTATTGGCTCCTTCATAACTAAGAGCCACTTCATCAGATCCACTAGAATAGTTTTTTCTATGACTAAAATCTTAGAAAACTGGTCATATTTTTATACTTCATAACTTAAGTGCATTTCATAATTTAGGTCCTTCATAACTCAGAACTGTATAACTCAGGAGTTTCACTGTACCAATAAAGGCCTCTTATTCCATCACAAATGTAGCTTACGTTATTTTTTAATTTTTTTATAAATAAAATTACTTAATGTTACAAATAATAAGAGATATAGCGCCCCTAAGGTATAAAACAAGTACAGCAATTCTCGCAGTACACCAGAGTTACGTTCCAAGTTTGTTTGGTCTAGTAAGAAACTCACTTCAGTAGTTTCCTACTAGACCAACATAGTTTTCTCCAAAAGTAAAGCGGTGACTTTAATATTTCGATAACTCTATCTGTTCATGATAAATTTAATGTCAAGTTAATGGTGACCAAAATTCCAATTTTGGAGGGAGACACATTAAGACACAGTTGGATTCTTTTTTTCAATTATAATGAATATATATTTTTTTTTCAATTAAATTATCATTATGAAATTATAATAGTCTTCACTGTATCTAGTTATTCTGTAACTTTTCATATCAATTTTTTTTAGCAAAGACTACTATTAAATCTGAAACCGATTCTGCCTGATTTTTTATCCAAAAACAGAATAAACAAATATTATAAATCATTAAATTTAGAGAATTATCTTCAAAACAGTATTACTTACACTAAATCAACTGTCAGGTGACAAGAATTGCGTTTTGTCTAGTACGAGGTTTTTTCCAGTACATTTTCAAAAATC
This sequence comes from Caprella mutica, assembly GCA_947561585.1. Lineage (NCBI taxonomy): Eukaryota > Metazoa > Arthropoda > Malacostraca > Amphipoda > Caprellidae > Caprella > Caprella mutica. The sequence goes on from CANNZV010002393.1 coordinate 129,463, forward strand.
TATTAGTCTGTGTAATTGGAGGTTTGTCTACTAGGAGGCTGATCTACTACGAGGTTTTGTTGTTTACTTCATTTTGCAAAATATTTGTCATATTTTCGAACAAAATGTAATAATTATTGGTTCACATTGAATAATGTTGAATATATTAATAAGAATGAATTATGCTATTTATGGGGTAAGGTCAAGGGGTTACGGCCCCCCAGCTCATAAGGCCCCCCCCCCCTCCCTGTTTTTTTAATCCTTATTTACCTAGTTAAACAAATTAATAAATACTTAGATAGAGACCACACCCGCTATTTATGTAGATTGTTTTTTTTTACCGGGGTCTTTTTGCTTGGGGGGGAGGGGGCGTTATTGTCCTGGAATACCGCAATCCACAGGTAAACTGAAAGTTTACATGTACTATATGGCACTGGTAGAAAAGATGGATGATGGTAGGTACAACTTTGTCTTAGTTCTTATAAAACTAACTAAAGTGAAACGCATACTAAGGCGGAAAGGTGAGAGTCTTCTTCTGTGGACAAGTTGCCCTGTCGTGAAAAGTAGCATTTCACCAACTTCAAAAGCTTATTTCTTTTGTTCTAGGTAACCTAGATAAAATCTGCAAGTTGCATAATGTTCAGTAATATATAAAATACATACTTTCCGAAGGGTTTTTTAATTTATTGCAGATTGATTTAAAAAAAGGATTTTTTTCAATTCTTTTTCTTTCAAAATATTTAAAACTGAATGCAAAAAATAAGAAATCCTTCAGACAGTTTATGTGAAAATGTCTCAGGAATCCATTTCCGAAATCAGTTTCTTTCTGTTCATTTCGTCAGTAATGTAATAAAATTATAGATTTGTAGTGGGAAGTCGAAGTGAAGTTAGTAATCTACCTTCAATTATCATAGAAATTCTTTTACTCATGGTAAAATGAAGTTCCAATAAACGCATGAGGAGCGTCTCACACTCTCATTCTCTTCTTTCCCTAAATTCTGTTAAACTTATGTGAGTGATACCTATATATGTACACTCATTGGGAGGGACACCATGGGTTTAGCCACGCCCATGGCGAAAAAAATCGTCACCACTTTTGCCCCTTCTCCACTCCATCAAACCTATATACACTCAGTGGATTGGTCTTTGTATGCCTGGATAAGATTAGGATGTGTGCAGGTCTGTTTCACATGCATAAATGCACATAATTGACAGAACACACAAACCAGGCAGTTGATTTTTTTCATATATGCGTAACTATTTCACAAAACACCTTTCCATATAAACACACGTAAAGCTGAACTAAAAATACACCTAACCAAATCCAAACACGTTCTATCGCAAACATATTCATACTGCCACGCGACACAAATTACCAAACTGAAGACAGACATTACAATCTGTTTCATGCACCACAACACACTAACCAAATTAATAATCAGGAGATATTAACGCAAACTCGATACTTTGGCGAAGAAATGACGACCGCGAAGACGCAATCATATCCGGCCTAATGGTTAATACTCAAACCGTAACATCTTAAGCACCAAAACGCCTACACCAGTCATAAATAACCTAAACCAATAACAAAAATCACCGACATCGCATCAACATCAGTCACAATACAAAAACCTAAATCTGAATTAAATCACACAATCAAAATTCAAATTACATAACACAAAGGATATATAGAAACTGAAACAAAAACTAGTAACAAAAAACAAAAGACTAGTATAAACTAACTATCAAAAAGAAGACTAAGAAAAATTAACAAGTGATTGCAAACACCTTGAAAAATACAGAAATACCTACAAACATACACACCGCAAATGAAACACTCATTAATGATATACTACACCCTAAGCCAAAACCACTTAAAACTCTTTAATAAGTTACGGATTATTATTTATAGACTTCTTAACTGATCTGACTACGTATGACTTAGGTGTAGGTCATAAGCCCCATCAGGTCAAGAGCCCTCTCGGTCAAGAGCCCCCTCAGGTCATAAGCCCCCCTGTTTTTAAATCCTTATTTACCTATACTATTTAATCCTTATTGACACTTTTGTAGTTCATAACTGAATAGACATAAAATATATGTATATCGGGGGGCGTGCCGCCCCCCCAAACCCCCCTGCCAGGTCATTAAACAATCATGAAGTGTGCAGTTCAACAAACTAGCGGATACAACAAACTACATTAGCAACTCTCAGTTATTTATATCTAAGTAATTCTTCATTAGTTTAACTAGGTAAATAAGGACAAAAAACAGGGAGGGAGGGGGGCTCGTGACCGGGGTGGGGGGCTCTTGACCGTACCCCGTAGGACTTACCTACTAACAGCTTATTCTTTGGTAGGATATAAGTAACAGGACTTATTATTGGCCATATAACTTTCTTCTTTCTAAACCTATTTTGTGACTCATGAACACTAATTCTCTGAGAAGTTCCAATATTCATTGTATTCATAATCGGCTTACACAGTAAAAGGTAAAATCTGTTCCTCTCCGTGCATTTTGCACCATGATGAAGGCATTAGAATCTAAAATCAGGATTAAGATTCTTCATCCAGTTTATTAAGAATATTTTTAATCCAATTATTTTCCATCTACGCTCCAAACATTTCAACATAATGATTTGCAGTTCCTATGGTTTTTTGGAGAATCTGAGCGGTTATTTTTCTTAAATCTAGAAATATTTATCCCTCCACGAATGGTTGAGCTTAGCTAAGTCTTGCTGTGGATGATTTGCTATTCTCCTGCATCTGTAATAATTATTTCAGCAGTGTCAATTATTCCTAATGTTTCAAAATTTCAATAGGAATAAAATCAAACATTAGCACGGTAATTAAAAAATATTGGGTAACATATCTCTAATGTAAGATTAAAAAAATAAGAGAACTAGTTTGGAGTAAAATATTATGATATATTTCTTACTTTGTGGTCTGAACAAAGAAGAACCTATATCATGTGAAAAAACACTAACATTTCAACTACTAAGAATTTTTCAGTTTTTGGCATCAGTGGGGTGATTCTCATTGGGGTTGACATAGGATAGCATTAGCAGCATTACCAAAGACAATTGATATCATCAGGTTTTCAGAACATAAGGTCGATTTTCCTACCCCAAAATTTGAGAAAAAATCATGAGTGAAATGTTGGGGTCAAACGCGATACTGATAAGCTCCACTTCGAAGAAATACAATCCAATTTTGTTTTGTTTCAGAATGGTTTGTTCAATATATATAATATTCATTAATGTCAGGCTCGTTCCTTGGCAGGGTCTTACGTTTAGATCTATTTGTTCTCCCCTCAAATCCCGTAGCCAAAATATTGTAAATGTTTATATCATTTATATATATTAACTCCTATTTGATATTTTCCTCTCTTGGTTTCAATAACAATGGTGAAATACGTCTTGATTTTATAATGGCAAATTGGATGGTATCAAACTTGAAATCCAGATTTATATTAATAAAGTACCAACATCAAATATTAATTCATTATTATATCTATGTAAATTTAAAATTTATTATGATTCTATTTATTCATGACTATTTTATAAACCGGGTCTTACCCATTTGACGACCCCCACCAAATTCAATTCAAATTACTTTTTATACATGTATTTTTGTCCACAGAATCCGAAAATCAAAACAGTTTTTTGTAGAAACTAATAGTTTATGAGATATGAGGGTTCAAAGTTATTTATTTCCTATGTATTACTGAAGGATTGGGAACTTTGAAAAAATTCATGTTTTCACGCTTCTTGGTCAAAGATAACCGTAATGCAGATTGCTGTATCCGCTGGTTTGTTGTACTGCACACTTCATGATTGTTTGATGACCTGTCAGGGGGTATGGGTGACATACCCATACCCCTTTGATGACATATATCAGCATTGAAGTAATAAATTGAAAATATCACGAAAATTGGAAATATATTAGATATATGAATTTCGGGGGGCGTGCCGCCCCCCGAGCTGCCCTGCCAGGTCATTAAGCAATCATGGAGTGTGTAGTACAACAAACTAGCGGATACAACAAACTACATTACTGTTTCATGTAAAAAATCTGTATTGTTCAAGTAATTTCAATGAAAACACAGAGTCAAAAACTATTAGTGTCTACAAAAAACAGTTTAGATTTTCGGATTCTATGGACAAAAATACATATAAAAAATTAATTTAAATTGAATCTGGTGGGGTTCGTCAAATGGGAAAGACCCCATAAACCTAATCAACAGTAAATTTCACAAGCCCTTGCACGGTTCTAGGAAATTCCGCCGTGGAAAAATCGCCGTCGGAATATTCGCCGTGAAGAAGAAATTATAGAGAACATAACTATTTCAATACCTATTGATAAAAATCTTGAAAATTATAAAGTAAACAAATTTGTTAAATAGAAAATTTTAGAATTTTTTATAAGAATTTATAATCGTAATTATTAATTGTAGGTGATAATGTAATATTGTATATCTGATGAAACTAAGATTCCTAAAATTTATGTTACCTATATTTTAATCAGTAACATTTGGAGTGTTTTGATTGGTTGACTAAATAGAAGCTAATTGAGCAAAATGTTGAGTAAAGATGAATAAAATCACTATAGTGAGTGGTAGTCAGCTGTATTTTGGCTAATCCTAGTCTGTTTACATCAATTCCTATAAAAAGTGTTTGTGTTCCCGTTGTTTACCGTTTGTTTAACTCTAATGAGTTTGACTGTCGAAATCAACGGGAGAGTTTGACTATGTGTTAAAAAACACATGTCTTATTTATAAACCTACGGTACTGTATATTTTACAAGTGTTTAGTATATATACTAAACTAATGTGTACCAAATTTCAACTAAAAGTATTGAACATATAAGGAGAAATAAATACATCAGTATTTAAGACATTGGCAACTGAGAGAGCAGATCTGTGATTGGGCGGAGTGTGACCCAATCACAGCTCGTGCATGTATCTGTACTTGATGAAAATCTGGACAAATTCGTGCGTAATGTACAATATTGTACTGTATTTCTAGGTTGCCTAACGTCACCAAAGTACAATTAATTCCATAATTTACGGGGATTTACGACGATCAGTAATTTTTTTTTAAATTAAATACAGAAATATATTTGGTATTTATGTAGGAACAAAGTCAAGAAAGGCCAGTAAATTTAAGCGAATAACATATAAGATATTAAGTAATTCAAAAAATCTGCCTAAAAAACTCACGTCAAACTGTGAATTTAAGATAAATCTTTTCTAATTATTGTACTATTCTGAGTTATTGATGGTTTCATACTTACCTAATTTCTTTCATTTATTCGGTATTTCATTGTTCGGTTAACCTCTTCAAATCTGAATTATTGTGCATGGCACAAATATTCCAAGGTAGTAATACGGATTTGAATGCTACATTTAAAATATCTCTTGTGAGTGTATGTGATATCTCTAAACCAAAATTACATTCATTTCTATTTTAGAAACCATAAAAATCTTCGTTGCTGCGATTCTAACGTAATATGAGGAATATAATATGTTCACTATTATTTAGTCATCTATTTTTATTTATATTATTTCCATATAGTTATTAACATACATATAAATAAATATTTTCAGTTATATTATTTTTTAAAAATTCCTAACTGCGATTTTTTTTATTTTTAACGTTAAACTGTAATGTAGTTTGTTTTATCTGCTAGTTTGTGGCATTGTACACTTCATGATTGGTTATTGACATGGACGGGGAGTCGCACCCCCCGAAATACATATTCGATTATTTCTAGTTTCCGTGATATTTTATATTTATTACTTCAATACTGATATATGTGTTATGAAGTGTGAAATACAATAAACTAGCAGATACAGGCATCCCCTGCTTTAGTTACCAAATCACGACTCAGTTTAGTTACCAAACGGTAACTAAAGCGAATATCAGCATCGTGGGCTTTTATATTTTTTTACTGTATGAATTTTTATTTAGAATTTTAAAATGAAATTTTTAATTTTGTTAATAATAGGTTCTATAAGATTTTAATTCTTTTAGGAACCAACACTGTACAATTGTTTTAGTAACTCTGTAAAAAAAAAAAAAAAAAAAAAAAGTAACAAGAAATTTATAATTGTCCCTCATTGATTTAGACCTCATTTTCTATGAGTTATAGTAAGAAAATTTATTATTAGAGTAAAACGTATATAAGCATATTAATAATAATATACAGTCTTTCATTGTTTGTGACTGTGACGAAAAAGTTAAAAGTCGTGCATTTATTAAATGTTTTAAAATCCATCCGTAGCTTAACTCTCACTCAGTATATGTGAGTAATTAATAGATACTTAGACTTCTATAATTAACAAACAGCAATTTTATGCTCTATGAAAATTTTTTGGTAGTTGGGTTCTAAGTTCCAAGTTATTGGTTGGTTCTACAATTTCGGACACGTCAGAAAAGAAAATATTATAATTTTTATTTTATTTAACTTCTATTCTAATTGGTATCATGGATACCAATTGAAAATAAAAGGTAAATAATGATTATTATGTAAAAATATTTACGTGTTCGAAAATATGGAACCGTGCGATAACACGGAACTAAACCTAAAATGATACATGTTGAATTTCTGAACCAATTGCTTCTAATAACCTCATCTGGATTACAATTTTCATGTTTTTTTTAGTTACCGTGAAATGATCACAGAAAATTGTCTCCGTTTTCTATGTCTACGAACGGTTCTTATTTTGAATCATGACTCGAAATAAGGACCATTTTTACTAAAGTGAGTTGTACTTAAAGCATGGAAGTACTAGTAGAAGGAAGCGGTGTAACGGCTAACCAACAACGTATAAGCGGGACCATCGTGTTAACACCTTGTTGTTAGCAATTAGTCAAGTGAGCTTCCTTGTCTCTCTTCGCTACAGTCAAAACAGCTTCCTTGGCGTCTTGTTGCCTAAAATATATAATCTTACATCAGTTAAATGTCCATAGATGAGAAAAATGATTAGATACCTAAAGCATTTTGAAGAATAATGTGTAAGTTAACATCAGCTGTTGTGCTAACGAGAACCGTTACTCAACTTACTCAGTCAGGTCTGAGAGCGACGCACACACGTATACTCTCCCTCGTTACTAAATCTACACTAAGAAGCTAACACGATTGTAACGGCTCGGAACGGCTATGTTAGCCGCCTGACTTAAAGAGAGGTCTGCCTGTACAACAAACTATATTACGGCTATCTCTGACCATATTGGCCAAAAAGCGTGGAAACGAGTTATTTCAAAGTTCGCAATCCTTCAGTAATACATAGGGAATAAATAAATTCAAACTCTCATATCTCAAAAAAAGTGTTAGTTTCTACAAAAAATGGTTATGATTTTCAGATTCTATCTACAAAATTAGCTAATAAAAAAATCATTTAAATTAAATTTGGGGTGTGAGTCGTTAAATGAGAAAAATCCGAGAAAATCACCTAACACAAGTCGATCTGTGACAATACTCATGAATGCATAAAAACTCCGTGAAGCACCAGTATCTGCACTCAGGATAGGAAAAGGAAAAATGAAGAGATGATAGTAAATGAAGCCTACCTAACATTGAAATAAAGAGACGTTGCAGTTGAAGAGCATAACTCTAGCTTTATCCTCTAAAACTGCAAGCAGCGTTAAAAATTATAAACATGGTTAAAATTTAAAGAGAAAATACGTAAAATGGAATTTCCAATCGTTTTTGTTGATGGCATTTTTTGATTAGACCCATAGAAAACGAGATTTGAATTTCGAACGAATTTGGGCCCCTTTCTAAAAAAGCTTAAGTCTCCTACAATTTTGAAGCTACGGCATTGGGGTTTTTCGCATTCGATTCCCCAGAAATTTCTCTATAGCTACATGAGCTTTCTTTTCGAATTATTTTTCGAAATATTTATTTTTTCGTGAAAAAAAGTAAAAATTATAAATTTTGTTTTTTCAAAATTAAATATTTCGAAAAATAATTGAAAATCTAAAAAAAACAAGCTATCACAGCTCTAGAAAATTTCCTGAAAAATCGAAGGGAAAAAACTTCAATGTCGTAGCTTCAGAACTGTAAAAACCTTAGGCTTTTGAATACCAAGATTTTTCGGTTTAGAGAAGTGCCATCTAAAAAATGCATTCTAAGTTTAAGTGTAGCTGGCTGCGCTGTGACATCCTGTCCTTATGTGATATCGAGTGTGAGTTGTGACTGAACCCGTATATCTGCCATTCGGTATTGTATATAGTCTCAGCAGAAAGAACTATAAATGATATGGCGAGATAATTATTACTTATTAGTAGCTGATAGGGTGTGCGTAAACCATCTAGCGCTGCTCCAATTCTCTCCGCGCCCCCCTCCCATTCCCTCTCCCCCCAGTAGGTTATCGTCGCACTAGAGCTCTGATATTTCTATCAAACATCTGGAAGGGTACTAGGTAGCTATTTACGAAATAAGAAGAAAAGATAAAATTAGGTGATTTTCCCAAGCACGGTCCCCTTAATGGCTATAATTATTGTCTTACAAAATAATGATGTGACAACAATTAGCATTTTATTTAATATTTTATTTTTCACAAGATACCATATAGTCACATTAGTAATATAGGATACATTTTACCCATTTTCAGAAACTGTACTGATAATAAAATGTTTCACTATCTTAGATGAGAGTTACGATGATGGCATTCACACTGTTTCATTCGCTTTATTGCAGATCACTATTTTGTTAATAATTTAAATAATATTGATCATACAGTAGTGAACCTATGCTCACTGAAAGATTGCTTCTAGGTTAAGGGGCCTTTACACGGTAAGTGCTCAGTGCCACTTTGTGGTGACACTGCTCTATGCCACGCCCACTTTGCTACTTTCCCCACCGTTCTTAGCAAAATTTGGTGGTGACCAAGCTATCGCTCTGAGAGCGAACGCTCACCACAAAGTGCCACTGTCTGTTAGTAGCGATTGACAGACAATCAACAACCCCTTTCATTGGCCTAGTTGAAGAGCACTCATGCCTATGGAAAATAAAATCTAAAGATTATAAAGAAGAAACGCTAACAGCGTTAGTGTTTAATAGCATATTAGATGCTAACCACGATACTAAAGTGTCAGTGCTCACCAAAGCACATTCTGCTCGTGTAAAGGTGCTGAGCTAATTGGTGGGCAGTGTGGTGAATAGTGGCACTGACCAGTGTTCGGGTAAAGGCCCCTTTAGTTTCTTGCTGAAATATTATTCGAATCCATGCAAAATTTAGAAAGTTATGAATGTTTTTGTATTTTTAAGGTATTTATATTTAACTGTCAATCGCTTTATTGCCGCTGTGAAATTGCCAAAAATGGACAATTTACTACTAACAAGAGGGTCAATTAGAGAGTCCAATTTCCACCATTGTAATTAATTTTCACCCAATAATGAAAGACCTCAATTGACTCAGTTCGAACTTAAATGAATACAATTAGGAAAATACTCAAAGACGGGGGTTCCATCCTCTATCACCAAAGAAGACCTCTTTGTTTGGGTCTATTCACGTTAAAATTCCAGAGCTATTTGTCAAAATAGCTCACTGTACTGGAATCTGAGGTGACGAAGACCGAATTATATAATTAAATTTTCTAAGTCACGCTTAAAGAAGAATTATGGGCTTTACATAATATCCTAAGAATACCATCAATCCCGTGAGAATTAGTATTGGTAAGTTTCATATTGTTCTTATATATGACCATTTATTGTTGATAAATGAGTTCAATCTTAAGACGTAGAATTTGAACGTTTCTCCATGAAAAATATCAAAAACATACTGCAAAAGATACAACCTTATGATTTCAGCAGAAGAAAGTAAAGGTAATGAGTGAAATTTATATCATTTTAAAACAGTGTGTTTTAATATCTAGAAATCTCTTGAAAATTGGAAATATCCTAAGCGATTGATATATAGGTTTAATAGTTTACAATAGAGCTTATCAAAAATAGCATAATTTCATTAGCACATTAGATACTTATTGAGATGTTTATGATAAAACTTCCATGTTGTACAGGGTGGGCCGTAAGTTTGGAAGCAAATGAAAGAACATATTATAATCCAACGAAAAATATATGTAATAATTGTATTATTACATAAGGGTTTTAAGAAATCATAAATTTATTCAAAATGTCCCCCCTTGTTTTTAATAACAGCCTCAAATCTCCGAACTCCTCCTACTGCGGCACGCAACTGTTCTTGTGAAATTTCCTTCCAAGATCTCTGGAGCGAACGCTTTAAATCATCCACACTGCGATGGAATTTACCACAGGCCTTTGATTCAAGAATGGACCATACCGAAAAGTCCATAAGATTAACATCTGGGGAGCAGGGAGGCCACATTTCTTTGGACCAAAACCGTGGAAGATGGTCATGGCACCAGTTTTGAGTGACATTTGCAGTATGTGAAGTCGCCGTCATGCTGAAATGTCCATAGAGTGTCATTACCGAAGTGATCCTTAGCTGACTCCAACATTGGCGTCAAAATATTCTCAATATAACATTTAGCATTGATTTTGGCGCCTTGTTCCACAAAAATTAAAGGAGATCTCCAAGTTTCTGAAACGGCGGCCCAGACCATTACTGAAGCAGGTTTCATGGTTCTGTGGACAGTTTTTTGGTTGTATGATATGTCTTTTGCACTTTTACCAATTATTCTGTCATTCCTCCGGTTGTGAGCCATTTCCACTGTGAAATTTTTTCCGTCAGACCAAACAATTTCACCAGCCGTGCCAGACTTGAATTCTCTCAGAAGTGCTTTGCTTCTCTCCAATCTCTTTTTCTTTACAGCTTCTGACAGAGTCTGTCTCTTTTGGAGGGTGAAAGAGGACATCTTTAGGTCTTCTTTGACAACTCTTCTCATTGTTCTGGGACTCACATTAGCTGTTTTGGCTAACAATCGTATTGACCTTTTCGGGTTCCTCCTGATCTTCTCTCGGGCACATTTTTTCAGTTGTTTGGTGCGTTGTGAGCGTGGTCTACCACTTCTTGGACGATCAGTCAAGTCTCCTCTATCATTAAAACGCTTCACACACTTCCAAACAGTCGATCTCGCTATTGAGAGAGTCTTTGAAATGATGGAATCTGACTTCCTGGCACGGCGTAGAGCAATAATGGCTTCTCTTTTGTCTGACATTTTTGAATTCACTAAATTTTTATAAAAAATAACACAGCCACGTCATAATGTAGTGTATCTTCTATAGTTCAAACCCTATCACCTACTTAGGAACTTATTTTTAAGAATTATATTAATGTTTGAAAAATTGCTTCCAAACTTACGCCCCACCCTGTATTTGTCTGTAACTAGATTTCATTGTCTTATTAAACGTACAACAATACCGAGATGATAAAGTTATGTCTTATTTGTGTAATAGAGTGGTATCGTGATTTACCCTTAAGCCCGTATTACACTGTGGCGCTCGCTATGGCGGTCGCCACAGTTTTGTTATTTTTCTCTCTAACTCCGCCCCTTTTCTCTCTAATAACGAAAAATGTCTTGGCGAGCACCACGAAAATGTGATCGCTCACTGCGCGATAGAACCAACACCGCCACAGTTTTAGAGGAGATGAAATTGTCACTGAAGCCTGCTAAAGAGATTTGAAGTAGTGGAAAAAGTATTTTGTTTCATTTATAAGTTATTTAAGACTTTGTACGGCTACTGCGCGATACAAAAAAAGAATGAACGCTTCTGTGTAGTGTCCAGTGTTGCCATACAATCAGTGGAATTAAACTTTAAAGAATGAACGCTTCTGTGTAGTGTCCAGTGTTGCCATACAATCAGTGAATTAAACTTTTTAATGTATACGCATGGAATTGCTTCACACAACTATCAAAAAGATAATTAACTGAATATATATTCGTGATGACATCGAATTTTATTGGTACGATTAATTTCATAGTAAATTTTTCAATTTTCCTTAAATTTCAATGCACGATCACCGCCATATCGACTCGTCTAGTGTAATAGCAATTTTGAGAATGGTGAGCGCCATATCTGTAGAGAGAGACAACACCGCTATGGCGAGCGCCACAGTGTAATACGGGCTTTAGTAGGCGCAGCCTGATAGATAACCGAGTTGTAATTTTATTTATTCTACTTCAAAACCTCATCTTAGCCACACAACTACTGTACCTCTCGCTATTATCTTGTTGTGTTCTTTGAAATAAATACCTGTTCTCCAATTGAGCCACTTCTATTGCCTCACCACATAATTGGAGTCCAGGATTTTTCACTACACCTTGATACAATGGCTAAAATTGGCAATATCTATAATTTCAATCAGAGTCTGGAGGATTTTCATACCTATGTCAGTCGCATTGAACTTTTCTTCGTGGCTAACGGAGTAAAGGACGAAAAGAAGGTGGCATCTTTTCTGACATTGGGTGGACCAAAGATCTATTCCTTGGCCCGCAACCTGATAACACCCAATGACCCAGCTACTCAGTCATATGATGACATAATTGCAGCTCTTAAAGAACACTTTAAGCTTAGTCATCGTTATCTATAAGAGGTACAATTTCTACTCTAGGTCTCAAAAGCCTGGAGAAACTGTAGCTGATTTTGTCGTGTGGTTGAAGTCCTTAGCTCACACTTGTGACTTTGGTGACAAACTAAACGATATGCTCCGTGATAGATTTGTTATGGGGTTGTCTAGCTCCGAAACTCAGAGGGCTCTATCAAAGACAATATAAGATAGACGCTCAACTCCATGTTATAAAGTACAGAGTATGTTTACTACGTATACTACTGATCGCTTCTGATTGGTTGTTATTATTTTTGCATGTGCCCTATCAAGTTGAGCGTCTATCTTATATTGTCTTTGGCTCTATTGTCCGCATCTGACCTAACTTTAGAGAGGCAGCTAGTCGTGATGTCCTGGCTATGGGAGGTCAACCTATCAATGTCGTCAGATCACGCCAAGAACAGACTCTTAGATCCAATACAGCAAATAAGGACAAGGAACCACCCACACCCTGTACTGTGTGCGGTAAGATGCATTGGCGTGCTGACTGTCCCTACAAAGACCAAGAATGTTATTCTTGTGGCAAGAAGTGTCATCTAAAGAGTCGTTGTTTTAAGAAACGTACATCCAAACAAACAAAGCAGGGTAATATTAATGTCCTCAGAACTGGTCCTAGTCAAGAGCCAGATAACTCAAGTTGCTATGAGTACGTATTTGGTATTTCTGGCAAGAAACCTCAACCTATCGTCATTACGGTTACTCTAAATGGTAAGAATTTGCTAATGGAATTTGATACAGGTGCAGCTCGTTCATTTATATCAAAATCTACGTATGAACAGTTATGGGATGCAGCTGCAAAACCTAAGTTGGAGGTTTCCGCGGTCAAACTTAAAGCTTATGGAGGCACTAAATTATCTATTGCAGGAGAAATAGAAGTTGGAGTTAAACTTACTAATTCCAAGAACGACAAAAAGGAGATTATGTCTACTATTGTGGTTATTGGCAGCGAAGGTCCATCTTTACTTGGTAGGGATTTAATATCCTGTCTAGTATTAGACAAGAGTCCCTTTACAATCAATCCACAACATCTACAAAAACAAACTTGATCTTAGGGAACAATTCGAAACTCTGTTTTCGCCAGGATTAGGTTGTATGAAAGATAAGTTCTATACAATCGAAGTTTATCCCAAGGTTCCACCTAGGTTTTGTAAAGCAAGACCAATTCCCTACGCACTGAAAGATCTAGTAGATAAAGAAAACGACAGGCTTCTCAATGAGGGTATCATCAGTCCCATTGCAAATTCGAGAGGGGCAGCGCCGACTGTTCCCGTTGTAAAAACTGATGGTTCAATTAGACTTTGTGGTGATTACAATCTAACAGTTAACAAAGCCGCACGTTTGGATACTTATCCTATCCCAAGATTGGAAGATCTTCTCAGCAAACTATCTGGTGGAGTAATATTTTTTAAACTCGACATGTTTCAAGCCTATACACAGCTTCAATTGGATGAGGAATTTAAGCAATCCACTGTTCTGAACACCCATCGTGGTTTGTTTGTCTATAACAGACTAAGTTTTGGTGTAGCATCAGCACCTGGTATTTTTTAGCGTGCGATGGAAGGTCTACTAAGAGACCTTCCTGGAGTAGCAGCATCACTACTAGAACCATTAAATGAATTACTCAGGAAAAATTCTCCATGGAAGTGGAGTGAATTTCAAGAATCGGCCTTCGAGGCTTCGAAATAGGTTTTATCTGAGTCCAAGCTTTTGGTTCATTTCGACCCAACACTTCCTTTAGTGGTCGTTGCTGACAGTAGTTCTTACGGATTTGGAGCCGTTCTCTGTCATCTTATCGATGGAGTTGAACGCCCTATTTGTTTCGTTTCAAGAACCTTAGCTCTGGCTGAGAGGAATTTCGGCCAAGTCGAAAGAGAAGCACTGGCTATAGTGTTCGCTCTTCGTAAATTCCATTACTACCTATGGGGGGCCAAAGTGATTTCACTGTAATCACTGACCACAAACCCTTGTTGGGTCTATTTTCACAAACTAAAGCAACCCCAACTATGGCTTCAGGTCGTATTCAGCGATGGTCTCTAATCCTACAATGCTACAATTTCACTCTCAAGCACAGATCTGGTGTATTACTTGGTACAGCTGACGCACTGAGTAGACTACCTCTGCCGGATTCTTCAAAGGACACAACTCCTGTTCCTAAGGAGTGGGATATATTAGTCAATTTCTTGGAATCTTCTCCAGTCACCTACCGTGAAATCCGGGAATAGACTAGAAGAGATCCAGCATTGTCCAAAGTTTTCAAATATATTGAAAATGGTTAGGCTGAAAAGATGGTGGGGGACCCAGATGTTACTTCATATCTCTCCCGTAAGGACGAGTTATCGCTGCAGTGTGGATGTATACTCTGGGGTTCTTGTGTTGTCATTCCGGTGAAACTAAGACTGCTACTACTGGAGGAACTTCACTCAGCCCATTCTGGATCCTCCAGAATGAAAGAATTAGCCAGAAGCTATATCTGGTGGCTAAATCTCTATAGATATTTAGAGGAAATTAGTAAATCTTGTACAGATTGTTTAGCAGTCAGAAGCAACCCTCCTAAAGCAGATTTACACCCATGGAACTGGCCTTCAAAACCATGGCATCGTTTACATATCGATTATGCTGGTCCCGTAAACGGTCGATTCTTCTTCGTGCTAGTAGACTCTCATTCCAAGTACGTTGACGTCTAAAACACTACTGGTACTAGTGCTAGAGACACCATTGACCGTGTAACTCATTCATTTGCAACCTTTGGTTTACCAGTATCAATCTCTTCTGATAATGGACCTTGCTTCAGATCAACTAAATTTAAGGATTCCTTGAAGGCAAGAGGAATCTTGCACAGCCCCTCTGCAGTGTACCATCCGTCGACCAACGGCTTAGCAGAGAAAATGGTTGGAACATTTAAAAAGCAGCTTTCGAATTCCGAGAAACCTATAAAACTTCTCATTGATGAGTTCCTCTTCAACTATAGACTCACCCCTCATTCAACTACAGGCGTCTCACCGGCGCAGCTAATTTTTGGAAGGCGTTAGAGGTCTCGTCTGGATTTGGTTTAGCCAGAGGTCTGTGTCCAATCTCAAGTGTACAAGCGACTGCAAGCCCAGTTTCAGAATCATACAGGACGCCCAAGAATACCAGATATTTCAGTTGGTGATCCTGTAATTGTAAGACACTACTCCAAAGACACAAACAAGTGGTCACCAGCATTCGTATAGAGACAAACTGGACCCATCTCCTACGAATGCACTGCCGAGGATGGACGTATGGTGAAACGGCATTTGAACCAACTCATCCCCAGGACGATCCCTGAGAATATGACCACTGACTGAGGTACTGATGATGAAATTCCAGAAGCCCCGAAGAACGTTGATGTTAATAAATGAATGCAAAAAATTGTCTAAATAGGATTTATAGTATGCAGGAGAGGTGTGCAGACGTTTCGCCGACAGACGTTTCGCCGACAGAAGTTTCGCCGACAGACATTTCGCCGACAGACATTTCGTCGACAGACATTTCGTAGACAGACATTTTGTCGACAAATTTTCATAAAGGGGATATTAACACACTAATGTTACAAAACATGTACTTTAACAGAATAATGTATCAAACGATCAAATTACAAAAAAGAATAATGGTAAAGAGGGATTTCAAACACTAAACCAAAACTACTCAATAATTAATAACAAATTATTTTAAAGTAATTTAATAATTTTGGGTCGAGTTAGGTTTGTGATTATAAAAAATTAAAACAATTTCCACTCATTAATTTACGGTTCATCTATGATTCTATAATTATACTATAATAAGAGCCTCGTCCGTCTGTGTGTCACACTTTTATTAGGAAATACATATTGAAAGAAAAAAACAAATCATTTGTGGCAGTATCATGACGTATACGGACTACAATAATATTGACACTAATTATTTGAAAATTTAAATTCATACTTTGGCTTTTGAAATATTTTTCTGTTAAATCAGAATATTGGTACCATAATACATACTTGAAATCGAATATAATTTAAATTACATTGGAAAGATTCATACTCAACGGGAAATCCATATTATCAGAGGTACTATCCAAAGCTTTAAACCTGAAAATACCTTCAACGCTGAGTTTAAATTACATCTGATAATTTAGATTCAATAACAGGTACTGTACTAGTACTAATATGATTGTAATTGACAAGTCATTTTCAACTGGTAAATGCCCACTTTTCGACTACTACAGATTTTCTGTAATTAAGTGGTAATCCTAGATCAAAAGTCAAGATTTAATATAAAAAAAACTCTTCGTTGCATGTTTATCGATACTTAGGTTATTGTTTTACCAAAAACTGATTCATTGAAACCAGTATTTGGCTTTAAAATACAGTTATCGTACGCTATTCCATCTTCGAATTTGTGATCCTCCAAGAAAAATATGAGCTTATCACATAATATTGTAGAACTAATAAATTATTATTAATATTCTTAAAGTACTCGAAACGACACATTTACCCAAGCCAACATGGCAAGATACTAATTGGCAGTTGTGACACTAGGCTACTTATAGACAAAGAATTAAATTTAATAAGAAAGCTCTTTGTGTGTGGATACAGTCATTTAGGTTTCAATTATTTCATTATTTGATGCGCTATATTTTTTTTTCCTAATTACTTTAAAATAATTTGTTACTAATGTATAGTTTTGGTTTAGTATAAAAGTTGAAAAATGATTGAAATTTATTTAATAGTTTTCCTCTTTACCATTATTCTATTTCATAATTTGATCGTGCGATACATTATTCTGTTAAAGTATAACATGTTTTGTAACATTAGAGTGTTAATATCCATTTTACGAAAATTTGTCGACGAACAGTCTTGTCGACGAAAAGTCCTGCCGACGAAACGTCTTGTCGAAGAAACGTCTGTCAACCGCAGGAGAAGCCTACATGACTTTTTGTACAGGATAAAGTTCTTTGTTCACCTGATTCAAAAGGGATGACGCTTTGCTACTTTACTTCCTCCTTACCTACATGTAATACTGCGTAAAAATAATTAATGATGTTTGTTCATCTATTTTCAGGCTAAATGATAAATTTAACTCAGCATTTTTGCTAGCTGGGATATTTAAAATTTGATACCCTCTCTCTCCTCCCTTATGTTAGGGCTTTTTGGGCCCCCAATTTTCTAACTATAATATTCATGAATTATTAAATTTGCTGTTTTTCACTAAATTGTGAAAAAGGTGTAAATCATTAGCTAACTAGGTGCAATTTTGTTATTTGGTAACTTACCTTTATTGATAACTCACGATAAAATTGATGATAAATTTCTGTACATCGATCACTGGTGATTTACATCTATTAATTATTTGAAAATTAAATTTTCCCAAAAGCTATACTCATTGTTTCCTTTATCATGTACATAAATAAATCCAAAGAAAAACTTGGAATGGGAAAAATAACAAGAGATGGTCTGAAGATAGATTGTAATAAAAGGATAAACAGAGAATAGATAGAACATAAACTGATTGGTATGTACATTAACTATAGAAACAATTGGAAAGGATTGGTAGGTTTAGATATTTACTTAAATTTGGTGAATTAAAGGTTGGAGTTCCATAGCAACTATGTCCAGTAGTCATTGGAATATTCTCTGAAACTGGATATCTATTACCACTACATTACATTAGTCTTGAATTTGATTGATAAATTTTAGGAGTATCGAATGTAATGTTTGAATCGTGATATAATTTACGTCTTTTAGTTTCTGATATTTCATGGTATTCGGTAATTGAGTTGTGGCGGCTTTCAGTTCCTGTGTCTTTTGGTACTGTTGGCAAAAATAGTGAACTCTTTGATGATTCTGCAACTTCTGATTCCCTTTCGTATATAGGCGATATAGTATTTTCAGTCTTCTTAACGCGTCTGACTACGTACGATTTCCCTATAAGACAATTATCCTTTGGTAGAACGTAAGTAACCTCATCTTTAGCTAGGGGACTTACTACTGGACCTTTATTCAATTTATGTCGATACTTTTTCTGAGATTTTCGACGACTGAGAACCTTTTTTGTTTGCTTAGCTTTACTATTGATTACATTCATGATAGGTTTGTTTTTCGAGATGTATGATCCGTTACTAAATGTGCACTGTGTAGCATAAGAATCACACTCGCATCTTACGTCGACACTTCGTTTCCTTTCCCAATTCATCAGGAAGTTTTCGAATATAATTCTTTCCCTACTCCAGTGCAAAGATTTCTCAACAAAATGGTCAGCTGCTTCTAGAGGCACACGATAGTCAGATTTACTCTCTTCCTTCATCTTCTTAAATTTAGCATTCCACGAAAAGTTAATCTCTGACAAGTTGATCGCTGTTTTCCGATATTTCTTATGTTTTCTATATATATTTTTCCTATTAGTACGTAGGTTCCAGTAGCCACGAGATTTCTCTTCAAGGTTTACCATTCTCTCTTGTTTTAGACAATCTGCTGTTCGCCTAGACCTGGAACAATCATTTCATTAGTGTCAACAATAATAGTATAATATTAAGAACTGGTTTTTAAACGTTCAATAAATCTTTAAAATTTCAATTGAACGCAAATCGAATATTATTACATTAGAATTTAAAATATTTATTTTAGTCACAGAGCTCTAATGTAATTGAATCTGGTCTTATAAGAGTAAACTAACATTAAGTTGAATTGTATCATATTTATTTCCTCCTCTGTAATCTGATAAGAAAATTGAAGCAATTATTCAGAACCTATTTAATGTCGAACACACTAACCTTTTAGCCACTAAAGATTTATCCATTGGTGGCACCGGTGGGGTTTGATACAATGAAATTTGAATAGGATGTTTGTAGTACTGTTGCATATAGTGCTTGGCTTCATCAGGTTTTCGGAATAAGATGTCGATGTTCCTTCCCTCAAATTTGTGCAACAAATTGGGGGTGACATGATGGGGTAAAAGGTAATATCCGTGAGATTCATATCCTATGAAGATTACCCTATTTCTTCTTTGTCTCATGATGATTTGCTCCAGATCTTTTATATTTTTTGATGACAGTATAACCCCATTGCAGTGTCTTATGATCAGATCTATATTTTCTCTCCTAAAGCTCACCAACTGGTTCAACTCATTAAAGCCAAATGGAAATTCTACACTTTCAGTTCTAAATTCAAAGATGAAATTCTTCTTGAAATTATTGAGTATCATTTCCATGATGGCTTGATCGATGGTTTTCCCGCCTTCACAACCAGGAACTCTGGAATAAATTACACAGAATATTAAAATAAGTAATAACAAATTTTAATACTCTAATATCAATGTATTGTATTATACCCATGCAAAAACAACAAATTAATAGCGATAATGTTCACTCAGGATGTCATTTCATTAATTTTATTTTGCAACCAGAAATGGGCAAAGAATAAAATAAAATTATCAGGAGTTAATTATTAAGGTATCTTAAGATAAAGTTATTTATATTAACCCACAAAGACTGACGAAGGAGTTTGAGCTCGGCAAGACTTTATAATAGCGATTAAATATCTGCACATGATTTGAATCAACTAAGATTTCATGACTTTTTTCATCAGACATATATGTAAATGGTCATACTTTAATTTTCTTCTCTTATGCCAACAAGAACATTATGCCAAGCATGAATGTGAATATAATTCCATAATTCACTCAATATATGTGCGTGTGACTACCCCCACAGTACTCCCGCAAGAGAGTAACCCACATACGTACACATGGTTGCCATATGTCACTACGCACCAAACAATAATTTAGAACAGGAAATAAATGAATGATTAGTATTTCAATGTTTTTTATTTATCATAATTATTAATTATATTTACCAATTTATAGCCATTATTTGCAATTAATTGTCCTCGGAATAACAGTGACTTGTCAAGCAGCTAACGTATACACTATCTCTAGATATGGCACCCCCAATTTCACCCTCACTGCAAGTGTAACGTACACAGTTCATACAGAATACATTAAATGTAATCATTTTGTTCCTATCAAACGTGAGTATATAAAATTTTGTACAGTACATTTATATATTAAAAGCTACGAACTGATAAAAAAATATCATACAATTCAAGCCACTGGTTTCCTAGATATCAAATGTGTAGCAAATCCTACGCACTCAGTCTTTTGGGACCTTAATTTTGTCAGTCTGATCAGGGTTAAAGTCCCATTTAATTCAAAGGGTATAAGATATCATGGTGACCGGACAACTCCCTTGCCGAAAACTCTCAGGCAGAGATTATCCGCCCTATTATCATTGATTTTTTTTTATTAATCAAAATATATACTTAAATTTGCAGCTTAAGCAAAGCTTACAAAATCAAACATTATTACAATGAAACTTTAATTATAATTTCTTTATCAATTTACTTAGGAGAGCATTTAACCTTCAGGAAAAAACTTCATAAAACTGCTTGTGAGTTTGAAATAGCTGCCAAATGAACTAAGATTTCAACTTTGTCTTTGTCTAATAATCCAGCAAACATCTAATCTAGTGAACATCAGCGAAATAAAAAAAAATCAAGATGTACAAATGTAACTCTCCGCAGGTACAAAGAAACAAATTACAGAGAATTTAAAATAAACATACATATCAATTAAAACTAATAAGTTAATAAAAACATTGTATAGCAAGATTATATATCACTAAAAATAGTTTAATATGTTTGCAACAGACATCCTCCTCCTTCAAGATGTACCTTCTTACTTCATGCCAAATTTCCTTATATCTTCAAATGATTTTCCATTTTCCGTGTACCAGATTCAGATATTGAAACAGTTTTCATAATATTATTGTGAAATCTCTCAATATCGTTTTTAGTACGAGGTTAGTTATTTATTACTCTGGAATGCAAGTTCCATAGAGGTATTGAAAACATTCAATATGTGACAATAATTCATCAGGCATTCATCTAATTTTAGTTCAGCTATTACATTGTAGCAAGCAAATACCTCCGTGCAGAAAAACATCTTGCATTCAAATTATAAATTTTGTTATTAAGGTGCTTAGTTTTAAACCCTAAATCACCTACTTTTCGATAAATAGCTTGGCATAAATAAAATAAACAGCCACATTGATCGACAGAAAGAAAAACTTCTCAAGCTGCATTCAATAATGCTTTTTCATAATCACACATTAGTAAATTTAGCGATTGCTAAACAAATTTATCAATTGTAAAAAGTAAAACCTTGTAAGGTTCATTTGTGTTTTGTTTAAAAGAAAAGCAAAAGCTCGATTGGTAAAATATGTGGGAAGACACATTGAACGTACCATCAAACGCACAATTCATAAAATCCCTTCATATCTGCAAGGCTTTCGTTCGTTGCAATTATCAAAATTTTATCATCATATTCACGTCCAGAATCTAATTGAATGAATTTGTCTCAAGAACTGAGTATTTGAAAATGTTACGGTATATCGAAACCGGTTCTTTTCGAATGAAGCGAGGGATTTTTCTTTCAAGTATTTTTACAGTTTCTGATACTTCTTCTCGCTAAGAATGTGAGACTTGATAAGAATAATTCACCATAGTGAAAGGTCAGAGATCAACTGGCAACACTTAGTGATCGTTCAGTAGATACTACAACTTACGTATGTAAATATATGAAGTAGACAAAGTTACACACTTTGTATGGTTGATGGTATATTCCTCTCTGGTAAATTCTACTCCAGTCTATTCCACCTCAGTAAATTCGACCCCGATATATTCCTCCCAAGATATAGCCCTCTCCCGTAAGTTCCACCCCACTTTACGGGTTATGTTTGGTTAGCCATTATTATTAATCATTTATTAATATTTTATGTACTACTAAGTAACTTGCTATTAGCCTATTACTTTATATTAAATTAAGCTCTTTGTTAGCCAATCACATCAGAATGGAAGGTTGTGGGAACGCTCTTTATCAGTTGATGTATTCAGTTATTCATTCACAAGCTGATTATCTTCACTATCGCTAACACAATAGCGATATTAACTGTAAGATGATGTCATCTATTATTTATATTTATCTACATCTTATTTTGAATTTGGTACTTTTGACTTCGTGTGAAAGTGGTATAAAACGCTTTTTCACTGAAGGTTTAAATTTTTGTACCAGAGGTATTTTACATGGTTATTTGCCCAGGCGGTTTTTGATGGGGTAAAGGTTTTATTGCACGTGGTTTTTAAACTAGGGAAATTAAAGCATGTTTCTTTTGAATATTTTTTTAACCACGACAGATTTATGTCATAGAATCCAAAATAGTGCCTTATAAGAAGAGTGAGAAAACTGTCAATTGGTTGACTCTGCCAGTCGAACCTCGCCACACCTCTTCCAACCATTGTTGTAACATTATAACACTAAAGTTTTAGGTTATAAAGTAATAAATAATTTATTGTATAGTGTACACATAAACTTGATCAATATGTAAACTTCTAAATAAACTGCCATACAGCTAAACTTCGTAGCAGACCAGAATTGTGTTCCAAGTTAACTTGGTGTAGTAGGAAACTATCTTCCGTACTTTCGACTAGACCAACTCCGATTTTCTTTAAGCGATGACTTTAACCATTCGATAGCTCTATTTTTTTATCAAGAGTTAATGGTGACTAATATAACTAATTTGAAGGGAAACAATTAAAGAAATAATATTTTTTGTATGTCTCAATTATAATATATTTTGTCAATTGAATCATCATTGTAAAAAATTAGAACAGTCTAGATTTCTGTAATTCTTCACGTAAAGTTTTTTAAAACACTCTGCTATTGCATTTGACACGGAATGTACACTCAGTTTTATCTTAAAAAGAATAATAAGTATAATACACTATTCAAATTACAGATTGTAATTATTACTGTAATTCTGCTTTCTCTAGTACAAGGTTTTTTCAGTACAGTTCCAAAGATATCTTGGGTCTATTATACGAGGTTTGTATATGAGAGATCAGTCTACTAGGTGGATTTTCTGTATTATTAAAGTTCGTATATTTTGTTTATGAAGACGAAATTGAGTCGTCATGGTTAACAGGATTTAAATTTTTAACTTTGATAATCACCCTAATGAGCATTGTTATAGCAATGATATAATACTACAATAAAATACACTACTCTCGACAATTTCTATTTTCACTGCAATCTGGTTTCGAAAGCGGGAAATAGAATTGAAAATATAGTAAGGACAATCGAGGTATGTTGTTTGCGTGACATCATAACAGCAACACTATAAAATAATATACAAGAAAATTATAGAAAGTAACCTTATAAAAACAGTTTACACATTTCGATTATAAGAAACAGTGATGATTGATTTGTGACAACAGCTCGCAAAGCTTTAACTAAGACAATATATAAGGTAGACGCTCAACTCGATGTTATAAATTACAGAGCATGTTTGCACTGATGTCCGCACTCTGACCCAATCAGCGTTAGTGTATACTTTCAATTTAATGTCGTCAAAGACAATATAAGAGTGACGCTCAACTTGATAGGGCACATGCAAGAATAATAACAACCAATCAGAAACTATCTATGCGTTCAGTAGCATACGTCACAGCAAGCAATGACAAACCGTACAAACGTACGAACCATATTCACAGAGGGACAGACAGTCTCCAGTCTTAACGTGTGGAGTCGTTAGAAATATAAATATTCTATACTGATTAGGTATTAGATAACTAATTACTTTATGATTAATTAAGTCTAGAAGATCACATATGAAGTTCAATTTAGTATTCTAAATAAAATCTATCCCCTTTTAATGAAGAATAGTCATAACTAGGTATTACAGGAAAGTATTAACCTATCTAGGTAGGATATTGTCTTTGACGAAGTTAAGTTGAGGTATACATTAGCGCTGATTGGCCAGAAGTTGCGTGAGAGTTCTGACGTCAGTGCAAACATGCTCTGTATTTTATAACATAAAGTAGAGCGTCTATCTTATATTGTCTTTGGTGTCGTCAAAGACAATAAAAGATAGACGCTCAATTTCATGTTATAAAATACAGAACATATGTTTGCACTGATGTCAGCACTCTGACCCAATTTCTAACAAATCAGCGTTAAATGTATACCTCACCTCAACTTAGCTTCGTCAAAGACAATATGGTACCTAAATAGGTTAATACTTGCTTGTTAATTCTAATTTTGACTATTCTTCGATATAAGGGGATAGATTTCATTTATAATACTTAATTGAACTTCATATGTGATCTTATAGACTTAATTAATCATAAAGTAATGAGTTATCTAATCCCTAATCAGTATAGAATATTTGGGTGCAGGTCATAAGCCCCTCCGGTCACGAGCCCCCCTATTTTTAAATCCTTATTTACTTAGGTATATTATTTAATCCTTATTGACACTTTCGCAGTTCATTACTGATAAACATAAAATATATGTATATCGGGTGTAGGTCATAAGCTAGCCCCCCCGGTCATGAGCCCCCTAGGTCATAAATCTTATTTAATCCTTATTGACACTTTCGCAGTTCATTACTGATAAACATAAAATATATGTATATCGGGTGTAGGTCATAAGCTAGCCCCCCCCCCCCCCCCCGGTCATGAGCCCCCTAGGTCATAAATCTTATTTAATTCTTATTGTCACTTTTGTAGTACGTTACTGATTAGACATAAAATATATGTATATCGGGGGGCGTGCCGCCCCCCGAACCCCCCTGCCAGGTCATTAAACAATCATGAAGTGTGCAGAACAACAAACTACATTAGCAACTCTCAGTTATTTCTATCTAAGTAGTTCTTCATTTGTTTAACTAGGTAAATAAAGATTAAAAAACAGGGAGGGGGGGTGGCGTGACCGAGGGGCCTTATGACCGGGGGGGGGGGGGGGGGGGGAGCTCTTGATCGTATCCCAGAATATTTATATTTCTAACGACTCCACAAGTTAAGACTAGAGACTGTCCGAAGACAACATAAGATAGACGCTCAACTCCATGTTATAAAATACAGAGCATGTTTGCACTGACACTCTGATTCAACTTCTAGCCAATCAGCGTTAATGAATACCAACAACTCCCCCGGTCAAGAGCCCCCCCGGTCAAGAGCCCCCCCGGTCAAGAGCCCCCCCGGTCATGAGCCCCCCTAGGTCATAAGCCCCCCCGGTCACGAGCCCCCCGGTTTTTAAATCCTTATTTACCTATATTATTTAATCCTTATTGACACTTTTGTAGTTCATTACTGATTAGACATAAACTATATGTATATAGGGGGACGTGCCGCCCCCCGAACCCCCCTGCCAGGTCATCAAACAATCATGAAGTGTGCAGTACAACAAACTAGCGGATACAACAAACTACATTAGCAACTCTCAGTTATTTCTATCTAAGTAGTTCTTCATTTGTTTAACTAGGTAAATAAGGATTAAAAAAACAGGGAGGGGGGGGGGGGGCTCTTGACCCCCCCCCCCCCCTGCCAGGTCATCAAACAATCATGAAGTGTGCAGTACAACACACTAGCGGATACAACAATCTGCATTACGGTTATCTTTGACCAAGAAGTGTGAAAACACGAGTTTTTTCAAAGTTCCCAATCCTTCAGAAATACATAGGAAATAAATAACTTTCAACCCTCATATCTCAAAAACTATTAGTTTCTACAAAAAACGGTTTTGATTTTCGGATTTAATGGACAAAAATACATATAAAAAATGAATTTAAATTAAATTTGGTGGGGCTTGTCGAATGGGAAAGACCCCGGAGAAGATAAAAATTATCGAGATTAGTGTATCTTATTGTAGTATAATATCTTTGGTAATAGCGTTCATTTAACTAAAAAGAACAATTTGGAATATAAACAGTAGAGAAGAGATTACGTGAAGGAAACCAATAACCAATTATTAGTCACTATATAAAGGGTCACAAGGGTGACTAATTTCGATAATTACTTAAATTTTAAATATATTACTCATTTCTCACATACTAAACTTTCATTAACTTCGTTACATACCATCTAAACTCTAAAGATAAGTATATTTCTAAATTCATATGTTTGAATATTCAGTGTTTAAGCCTAATTTTTGTTGAACTTTTTTTAATTAGGCTTAATCCTCATAATCTCTTGAAAGATCGGACTACTCTAGTTCATCTCTAGCTAGGCTGCTAGTTGAACTACTTGAAACAAGCCAAAATTGTTAAAATTCTATTCTAAATTTTTCACCATTCTAAAGGAGTTGATTAAAAAAAATAACAATTAAAAATTGTAAAATATGAACTTTCCTATTGAATGAGTTTAGAGAGGTTACTGATAGTTTATACGTATCTAAAAGTTGAGCGGCGCACCCCAGTACGGCTCACCCATGTACGTTCTATCAAATAGGTAATTCGAATGAAGATTAATGATATTTGGTGTGAAATTGATGTATCAAATTCTTTCTATTCGAAAGATACATTTCCAAACAAAAAATCTTTAACGTTGAGTCTAAATTAGTCGAAACTTACCTTACATTCTCCATTTTAACTACTTTAGAGTAATATGTTTGACAGACTGACTGTATCACCACGATGTGTCTTCGCGTTCACGTCTCCTCCAATACTGAACAGGAAACTGAGGAAAGAGACCAGATCTTCGGAAAGATGGAGATTGAAAGATAAGATTCAATCGGAACAAGATCTAGTTAAGATAAACTCTATAGAAATATAAATTGTTTACTTAATGTGTATTTTCCTAGTAAATATAGTGTAGCTACAACGAATATTATCATTATCAATTACATAATATTGTAGTTATCGTTTCTTCTTCAAGCAAATCCAACCAAGTAGGTTTAACCTTAATCATAAGCAGAAAATATCACCACGTGTTACATACAGATAATGTCCTACTATATATCAACATCTCTGAATTAGAGTTGTAATGAAGATTTACGTTATATAATAATTGCGAAACTTGATAGTATCAGTTTAGATAGTTACAAATATTTATGGTGTTATATGTAAAAATTAAAAACATTCATTTAGAAACATTTTAAGAAAAGAATCTACAGATTATGTCGATACCATAATGTAATTCCAATTCTAGGTATATTCCATTCCGGTATTTTCCATCCCTGTTAGAATGCTCATTAGGGTGAATTTCAAAGTCAAAGTGTTTGATTATAAATGGCCGTGTCCAATACTGCGTAGGTACCACTGAAAAAATAACACAGACGAAATTCTGGGACTTATAGGCCCCTTACCATAGCCGACTTTATATGAAGGCCGTACCCAAGAATCGATCAGCTGTTAGGATACTTCATAACAAACCGCGAACTTGGTCTGGTTCTAGGTAAATTGCTCGAAAACAATTGCTCGAAAGACAATTGCTCGAAAACAATTGCTCGAAAAACAATTGCTCGAATGAACAATTGCTCGAAAGAACAATTGCTCGAAAGACAATTGCTCGAAAAACAATTGCTCGAATGAACAATTGCTCGAATTATCAAATTGCTCGAATTATAAAATTGCACAGTTTTCGATTTTATAAAAGTCAGTTATTCATGAAGTGGAGCTGCACCTAACAATCCTTGTTTCTTTTTAGTAATTGATCATTAATCATTCTATAAATGATTTTAATTATTACTCATTCTGCATAACCTTTTTCCTAGACCGTTTGTATAATCTCGTATGTAACATGTCAATTGGAATCATGTGGTGAATCACTACTATTCATGTTTTTTTTATCATAAAACTCGAAAAAAAATTTAGATTTATTTGAACTCTGCCATAACTTTGAGTTATTTCACCTATTGAGGTGCCACATACAGATAGGCTAGTAATAAATAAGTATTCGGGTTTTATGATAAAAAAAACATGAATAGTAGTGATTCACCACATGATTCCAATTGACATGTTACATACGAGATTATACAAACGGTCTAGGAAAAAGGTTATGCAGAATGAGTAATAATTAAAATCATTTATAGAATGATTAATGATCAATTACTAAATAGAAACAAGGATTGATAGGTGCAGCTCCACTTCATGAATAACTGACTTTTATAAAATCGAAAACTGTGCAATTTTATAATTCGAGCAATTTTGTTCATTCGAGCAATTTGATAATTCGAGCAATTGTTCATTCGAGCAATTGTTCGTTCGAGCAACTGTTTTTCGAGCAATTGTCTTTCGAGCAATTGTCTTTCGAGCAATTGTTCTTTCGAGCAATTGTTCATTCGAGCAATTGTTTTTCGAGCAATTGTTTTCGAGCAATTGTTTTCGAGCAATTTACCGGCTACCACTTGGTCTGCGCTCGTTTTTATAATTTTCCTATTTTAAGCAACTTATAGTTATGTAATGACAAAATAAACTATACCAATGGATTGAAAATAAAAAAATTAATATAAGTGTTGTTTTAACTGAGCTGATAATAATTATTCTATTTAAAAAACGTAAATATACACGTGAGGTCGATGGCGTTTCAATGATTATGGTGGTAGTTTTTGCAATATATTGCCATTTAAACCAATTTAGAGTTGTGTGACGAAAATTTTCATAAGGAGTAAATATATTGCCAAAGGCCTAAGTGATAGGCCTGGATAATTTTTTCCCTGAATTTATATCTGTAACTGTTAAAATTCAAAATAATAAAATTGAACTGACTGAATCTTGCATATAACTACATAGAAATATCTTGTAAATTTAAAAACAAACCTATTTTGTTGCAGACCTACTTAATTAATACATATTTATTCAATTAAATATGATCAGACCGTCAGTAAGATATATTTAAAGCAAATATAAAATTGTGGTTCCTGAAGAAAAACTCGTCGTTGAGGGTCAATCATTTATTCCTACAATGTAAACATCATTGTGTAATAGAATGAGAATGTTAAAAAAAACTAATAAACAAATAGGTGGTCATAACTGTTTCCAAGAGAAAGAAAGAGTAAGAAATTCAGGATGAAGTGTTTACTTTCTTATATCTCTTACCCTTCCAATGAGAATTTCAGAAGATAAAAAATATGAAATTCTAATATATAAAAGAAATGAATCAATCCCTACTAAATCCACTCTTCTTTCCATATTAATGGGGAACATGAAATTATCTTCACATTGAAGACTGGTGTAGGTTTCTCCCAGTTGTAGTTAGTCCTGTAAGCACTCCCCAGGAATATGCAGTTTCTACCACGCATCTGTTGATTATACACAGTAAAATATCATTAAATGTATGCAATTGATATGGTTGGTCAATATACTAACATAATAATAATTTAATACTTTCAATACCAAATACTTACAGAATTTGAGATAGCAGTTTTCAGATAGTAGAAGAAAAGTAAACCACTAATTTGGAGTTTGTACTTGAAGCAATATATTAATTACAGAAAAAAATTAACTAGTAATAAGATACTGCATTACTAATAGCACCAATGCATTAACTAATCTGAAACATAATTACTTCCTGATTATTCTTATATAGTTGGATAATTTCTAAAAATTAACAGTTTGACGGCCAGGATTCATATATAAATGGGAAATTGAGACTCCTCCCGGTGATTATATTTTAATAAACAATATTTCAAGAAGGTTTCTTCAAGGTTCATAGACTATAATAGGTTAAACGAATAGAAATAGTACGAAATGTTACTAAGAGCTGCGTCTACAAATTCTTTAGATGAAAACCTATTCTTTAGATTAAAACCTATGTTACAATAATTGACATTTTATATTGTTTATTTCTTATTTTATTATTGCAATATTATTTTTGTTCTTATTTTAGGCTTTTAGCTACAGTAATTAACCTGTGCATTAATCAACGGACAACGGAGGGAATTCTTTTTGCAGTGATAGTAACCATTTAATTGGAATATTTTTATACCATTCGATAGACTATTAAATTTTGAACAATTCTAGTCTGAATCACGCCCGAGTTTAATCTATCGTTTAAGGGCTGATCCACACCATCGCTCCAGTCACGGTCCGATCTCATCCTTGTGCATACACATTTTCGGTCCGGTCACGGTCCGCTCTCGCTCCCGTCCCTTCCGTATCATCAGATTTTACAGTGATTATCATTACGCTTAATTGATGAACAGAACGAGAGAAAACAAAAAGTAGATATTTTGAGTTCATCCTATGCTAAAAGACAGGAAGTGTGAAGGATATCTACTCGTTTTATCCTCATCTAATAGAGGACAAAACTAAATTTCTCTATTATTTTCGAATGACTGCTGGAACTTTTGAAAAAATCTGTATAAAATGGAAAATGATTTTAGAAAAGAAAACATGCCAAACCGAAAACACAATCACTCCTAGAAAAAACTGTTTGTATATCTAAGAATTTAGACTTCTAGAGTCTAAGGTATAAGAAGTATTATATATGTCACTCGCGTTTGACTAATCTGCAGCAATATCGATCGATTTCGCTCCACAATCTGTTGATTTATCGTTAGCGCAGCCATCGACCGATAGCGCAACCAACGATCGATTGCTGCACGTTCGAATGATAAAGAATGTATTTAGTTTAGGCATATAAATTGTATGTTTAATAGGGAAACCATCGACAGATTGTTGCACGTTCGATTGATATGGATTTCTATAAATTATATATCTAATGGTTACATTTCATATGGTAATCATCAATCGATTGATGGTCATTCTATGAAAAATAACAATTTTTTTGTTTAAAAAAGACAATATCAATCCATTAAAATCAAGACAATTAAATGCATAAATTAAAAAAATCTCTATCATTCGAACGTGCAGAAATCGATCGATAGGTGCCCTATTAATCGATGTACATAGCTATGCGATAAAATTTGCCAATTAGATGCATAAGCTAAAATAATCTTATCATTCGAACACGCAACAATCGATAAATGGTTGCGACATCGGTCGATGGCTGCAATAACGATTGATCAATAGATTGCGCAGCGAAATCGGTCGATATTTCAGATCAGTCAAATGCGCGTGACATAGCACGCAAATAATATAATTGGACTGCGACTGGAGCGTTGCTAATCCACACTGGCAGTGCCGCTCCGCTCACGGTCCGATGGATCGTGACCTGACCGGCACTGCTAGTGTGGATGCTATACGTGATATGCATTAAAGAATATTGGACCGTACTGTGACCGGAGCAGCCCTAAGAGATATTCAAGAAGGAAGACAGAAATTGTTACTTTCTCAATGGCAATTTTTTCCCCATTCGTTAAACCTGTTATAGTCTATGAACCTTGGGTTTCTTAACTCGTTTTCAAGTTGTTCCTTGAAAATTTTCATCCAAAGGTGCTTCTTAAAATCTCCCCTTGTCGTAGACAGGTTACGAAGATGAAGACACCAACTCCTTTTCTTCAATCTGAAAATTAACAGGTTGACGGCCAGGATTCATATATAAATGGGAAATTGAGACTCCACTGGCGATTATATTTTAATAAACAATATTTCGAGCAGGTTTCTTAACTCGTTTTCAAGTTGTTCCTTGAAAATTTTCATCCAAAGGTGCTTCTTAAATCTATCCATGTCGTAGACAGGTTATGAAGATGAACACACCAACTCCTTTTCTTCAATCCAAAAAAAAATCTGGGGAATTTTTTCCGGGAGGATATTTTCCGCGGGGGATATTTTCTTCCGGGGGCTTTTTCCGGATAAGGCATTTTGCATTGACGCGTGAGGTAACTAGTGACCGTCACTGAAAGTTGCCGTCACCGACTGTAGAGTACAATATTAATAGTAGCTTTCATACTTTGGTGAGCTGAGCCCACTGCCTGCAATATTCAAATTGGAATACTCTTTATTGTTAATTTGGAAGAAATTATAGAATCCAAAATTATGAGCAGCACATAGCTACATAAATTAACATAAAGTGTATGATGTAAACAATTTGTTCATTCTTGATGTTAACTGTGGATGGGACGAAGTATCGGAATTGGTATTAGTAATTTTTCTGATACCGGTATTGATAAAAAAAAGTATCGATACCAATAGTATTTTAAATTCCTTAAACATAATTTATTTAAACAATATATATTCTAATAGTAACTATTAATTAGCAATTATAATATTTACTTTAAATTGATTAGTAAATTATTTCTATAGTTAATCCTATTTTTCATAATTTCAATATTTTGTAATACTTATTTGTACCTAGTATGAAATTAATTATATTATTATTGAATTATTCGAGCCCCTAAATAAACTGTTGTTTCGAGGAGAATATTATTTATTATATTTAATGTTTAATTTCTTTTAATTTTTAACATACAAATAAACTGCTTTAATTTCATATTTCAATTAAAATCAAAGTATCTAAATCAGTCGAAATCTAAGTATCGGTATCTTTTTTTTATTTCGGTATCGTCCCATCTCTAAATTGTTAACATCTCGTGCGTTTGGATTTTTCTTTTTCGAGAGAGCGTCTTTTCCTTCTTGAGCAGTAAAACCGATTGAAAAAAATTCTAAAATGAAGGAATTCTATATATTTAGGGTTCTTTAGCATGGTTGTTTGCAATGACGGTCAGTATTTGCTGAGCCTTCCACACGAGTCATTCAGTGACTCGTGTGAAAGGGGCCTTAAATTTCATTAATTATTATAGAGAAAATATACAAATATTATTATTATGCGAGTTTATTTTAAAGCCGTCATATTGTGTACACTGTACAATATATCTATTCCTTTTAACCTGAAAATGCAGTGTATAACTTACAACAATGGCTGGTAGAGTTCAGGAGGGGATCGACTGGCAGAGATAACATATTCAATATTCATAGCTTTCATTATTTTTTTTATAAGGAGGTACTGTTTTTGGATTATAAACCCTAAACATTCAATAGGTCTAGTTATGTTTGTGTTTTTTAAAATTTAAAACAATTTCCTCTCAATAATGTAAGTTTTATAACAATAAGATTTATATCTTCAAGTTTGTCATTGATAACACATTTTCAGGTGATAAATGCCCACTGTTCGACTACTGCGAGTGTTCGATAATTCATTGGTAATCCTAGATTGAATGGTAAATTTTATTTAAAATCTCACTGTTGAATGTTCATAAATATTTTAGGTAATTGCTTTACCGAAAAAAAGTAATTCTTTGAAACAAGTAGTTGGCTTAAAATATTAAAAAAACTCAGACTTATCGAACGGTATCCCATTTTCGATTTTTGATCATGTAAAGAAAAATAAATTATGAATCCTCCCTAGGCTCCAAAAAAAATATGAATTCAATACATAATATTGTAGAACTAATATATTATTATTAATAGTCTCAAAATACTCGAACAGACATTTTTACCCGAGCAAACAAGGCAAAATTTTAATAGACAGTTCAGACACTAGGCTATTTTATAGACAAATTGAATTTAAGAATGTTCTTTGTGTATGAATTTAGTCCTTTAGTTTTCAATGATATCATTACTTAGTATGATATATTTTTTAAGTTTTGTGTTGCATATAATTATGCATTTTTTTCCCCACCTTACCATTATTCTATTTTTCCCCACCTTACCATTATTCTATTTTTCCCCACCTTACCATTATTCTATTTTTCCCCACCTTACCATTATTCTATTTTTTCCCACCTTACCTTTATTCTATTTTGTAATTTGATCGTTTGATACATTATTCTGTTGAAGAACATGTTTTGTAACATAACAATATCCCCTTTACGAAAATATGTCGACGAAACGTCCTGTCGAAAAAAACTGAGGTTTTTGTATTACATTACTTGCTATAATCAAAATTAACATATTCAAAAATTTTGAAAAACATTTTAAACATTTAAACAACATAAACTATTAAAAACTAATGTTTTTATGCAAAAATAACACGCAATTATAGATTGTGCGCACAAGCTCTTAAAAATTCTAATCCTTTTATATTTTTATAATTTGAATACAGTTTTTTTAAGCGAATATATAACTATTTAAACTTTTTACTTTGTCTTGATATGTCCATCGCTGACGCTGCTTGTTCAATCAAAACCTCTGTAGTATCTTGTTTTTTTTTCAGTAATAATTTGGTGAGAGTTGGATGGTGCTCACCTCCAGGAAGCATCCAGGAAGTTGATGAAGGAATCAAACAACAATTTTACATCATGTGGCGGGACGAATGCAAGTGATTGTAGCTGTTTAATCATAAAGGCGTTTTGTGGATTTCTGTACCAGCTCTGTAGACCTAGTGTCTAAATTATTACTATGTCTTACGCCATAGACTATTAGAAATTGACTGAAATGAAGGTAGCATCCATATATTGAAATATCTCTTAGTCTTCTTAGCACTGTTAATTGCGGAAATTTCAAAATCGACCGTGATGGATCGTAAGGAAATAGCATTGCCAATGCTCTGTTTAATACATGAAAATATTATATTGTGGCTCTCTTCGGTTTTGTTTTTGTTATAGAATATAATAGTAGTACAGTTTTATTATTACATATGAGTGCATGTATTGTATATAACTGATATCCTAACGGTGCGCAGTCAAAAGTACCGTTGCAAATCCAATGTTCTTTCTGTAAAAGAATTTTCAAATTTTCTGATGCTCCGTAAATTTTGACATTACCATCGTCAAAAATAAGAAAATTTGATCCTCGTATTGTTTTGTGCAATTTTTCTTCAGATATTGTAGGTCGAGTGCGCGTTACCATTCTTCCAAGTGATTCGCTTTTCGGCAAATTTCCAATAGCACACAAAGGTAAATCACTAATCGCAGTAGAGATAGTTCTTCCGGTTCCCTCTTCACTATCCTTAGCTTGCTCTCTTATTTTGGAAACTGTTCGCGTGCAAATATTTCGTGACTCATTGGGAGGGTGAGATTGTTCATGCGGAATATCAGACACAATATCATCAACAGTTTTAACTTTTAATGGTTCCTTTACAAATGTCTCAAGTCCAGAAGGTTATCGAATTCCTTTTTTTGTTCGCTGTATACGCATAACCTTCGTATAATATAGTTTCGTAGCACCTCTCTTTGTCTTAACATATTCAATGTCTTCAAAGAAAGGCTGTGAAATAAAAATATAATGAAATTATAAAAAGGGATGCAAAACATTAAAAAAATTACTTTCATAATTGCAAATGACAAATTTACTATGAATCGAAAATTAAGAAATTGTTCTAAATTTTTAAATTCACAAACGTAACTGGACTTTAAATTAAATATTCTAATGTACTCGTGAAGGCACCTATACCCGAACAAACATGACAAGGTCTGTTATGAGTACTTATGACACAAAGCTACTTATAGACAGTTGTGATGTAGTTAATTTGCGTTACTCAATAATTAACTTCAGCTTCCAACCACAAAAACACTAATAAATATAAAAGCTTCAATTATAAACTTAAAAAATTAATCAATCATAATTGATATGCATTGTGCTCAGTTAGATATACTACATTTTAATATAAATTCTGTTCGGCAGGATGTACCTACTAGGTCCTATAGAGAGAGACTCTTTCTTGAGGAAAGTTGCTTAAAGTTTTAAAGAGCAGTAATTTTACGTGCATTACTTTCAAGGTCCCTCCAAGCAATTTTTTTTATATTAATCAATGAAGCTAACGTTTCTTATAACTTTGCTGGAAACCGCATTAAATTTTATAGCATATTTCATAAATTTTATAGTGTTTCAAATATTTTTATAATCAAATTTCTACAATACCTGGTTGCTAATTTTCAGTCTGAAGAAAATGAATGAACACAGTTATTTTCAAATGTTAACTAGGTAGGTATCGACAATTCAATATTAAATATTCCTGCAAAGGTTTAAAATTAGAGAAACTTATTATAAAAACGATCGAAAATGGGATACGTTAGATAAGTCTGATTTTTTTAAGCCTACTACTTGTTTCAAAGAATCAATTTTTGGTAAAACAATAACCTAAATTATCGATGAACATTCAACATAGTTTTCTTTAAATCTTGCCTTTCAATCTAGGCTCCTATGTTTACCACTCAATAACCTAACACTTGCAGTAGTTTAACAATGGGCATTTACCAACATCTACTCATTTTCCGAGTACTACGAGTGTAAATGGGTGTCAGAGTGCTGCTGGGACGTAACACTAGTACAAACTTATGGATAGGATTAGGGTAGTAATATGTTAATTTATTTTGTTAACTGTAAATGACAATTACGGTGATATGAACCTGCTTATTATGAAACGTAAATTACTCAGAGGAAATTATTTTTAATTTAGAAAATCACAAACGTAACTTGACTCAAAATTATTAATATAACAAAGTACAGGAAAAGACACCCTTACACGAGCAAACACGGCAAGATACTAATAGGCAGTTGTGATACGAGGCTACTTATAGATTAAGAATTAAGTTTAAGAATGTTCTTTGTGTGTATTTAGTCCTTTAGTTGGCAATGATTTCATTATTTGGTACAATTTATTTTAAAATAATTTTGCATTATTGAGAAGTTTTGGTTTAACTTTAAAAGTAGAAAAACAATTGAAATGTATTTAAAAAATTTCTTCCTATCCATTATTCTATCTTGTAATTTGATCGTATGATACATTATTCTATTAAAGTACATGTTTCGTAACATTAGAGTGTGAATATTCCCTTTACGAAAATTTGTCGACGAAACCTTAGTCGACGAAACGTCTGTCAACCAAAGTTACAACGTATAGAAATTTCAAGGTGTACAAGTTTCATGACCCTGTAAGCTCAGAGGCTTTTAACATTAATCAGACTGACAAATTTAGGTTTCTAAAAGACCGAGTGCGTAGGATTCGCTACACAATTGATATTTAGGAAACCAGGGGCTTGAACACATGATATTGGCTGGGGAGAGTCAATTGCTTCAGGAGTGGGAGATATTACTGAAACCACAGTTATATCATTTACAGTTGTGTCAAAATCATTTGAGAATATAAGGGTTGTTTCTTCAATCATTTCGCATGTCTGAAAAAAAATAATCAATGGAAACATTATCTTTTGATAAAAGGTTTTTTGCAGTCCCCTCGTACATCTGAGGAGTGGATTACAATAGCTAATGATTTTGAAAGAAAATAGCAATTCCAAAATTTTCTTCGAGCTCTAGACGGAAAACACATTAATATAGCGCCTCTACCCGGTAGCGGCTGCTATTACTACAATTGTAAAGGCACGCACAGCATTGTTCTTTTGCTGATGCAAATTATGAAATTATATTTGCTGAGGTCGGAACTAATGGAAGAGTTTCAGATGGAAGAGTTTGGAGAGATTGTTCTCTGAACAATACTATAACATCAGGGGCAATCACACTGCCTGCTGAAAGAAACCTTCCAAATTCAACAATAACTACATCATTTGTTTTTGTGTGTGATAACGCCTTCCATCTGTAGACCTTCATGATAAAACCTTTTCCGATTCACAATCTCACCTTGCAACATAGAATTTTTCATATCGCCTGTCAAGATCACGTCGGATTGTGGAAAATGCTTTCGGTATAATGGCAAGTATATTTCGAATACTGCAAACCACAATTCAATTGGAGCCTGTGAAAGTTCAAAAAGTTGTGATGGTTATTGAAGTGCTTCCCATCTTAGTGAGAAGAGAACATTCTTCCGAACATACTCCTAGTGGAACTTTGAATGTGAAGAACCTCGCCAATCATCAGATCATCCAGGGAGCATGGAGGAGAGAAGGACACCTGGTGAGCCTGCAAGGCAATTCGAGAACTTTTTGTGAATATTTCAGTACCACTGGCACAGTTCCATGACAAAACAGTATGGTTGGAAATTAATATAATGTAATTTATTCTCCAAATTAATTACGCTGTTTCTATGATTCATTTGCCCATCAGTTAGTTCTTGTAGCTATCTAATATTTGAATTATAGTACTTATAGTACATAATATTATAAAACTTTATTAAATAAAGAAATTATTATTATAATTAACTAAGCATTTAAACCATAATTTGGGTACATAGACATCATTAATTCCTGCACCCGATTTGATGGGTCCAGCCATTTTGTTACTCATTGCGAAATTGGATTCGCAAAACATATATTTCTTTCTTAATTGCCTCTTGATTGGAATTATTTACTGTCATTAACCTCTCTTCTATATGTTTGAAAGCTAAAGCTCTCTTCCCCCTGTCGTTATAATCAGTTAATTTAACCTGCCATAGACAAGGAAAGTCGCGGTATGAGCTTTTCATTGTCCTGCCTACTCCAGTTCATTTTCTGCAACCTCCTCGCGCAATATTCACT
The DNA here is from genome assembly GCA_947561585.1 of Caprella mutica. Taxonomy (NCBI): domain Eukaryota; kingdom Metazoa; phylum Arthropoda; class Malacostraca; order Amphipoda; family Caprellidae; genus Caprella; species Caprella mutica. Next base: position 168,112 of record CANNZV010002393.1, read on the forward strand.
TTGAAAAATTGCTTGAATTGGCACCAAATCAGCCAGTGGCGTCTCACACGCACTTCCTCTCCTTTCCGTGCATTCTGTTAAACTGATGTGAGTGGGAGGGGCGCCATTGGTTTAGACCACAGTATAAAAAATATACATAGCAATAACAATAGAGTGGTAAGTAGTAACAATTTTGGTTTTAAAGCGTTGCTGTGATGACGCCACGTACACTAAACGTCTCGATTGTCACTACATATTCCATATACAGAGATTTAGACACGCCAATGGCGCCACTTTTTGGCATCACTTGCTATGCTACCTCCATCTTTATATACACTCAGTGGCTGTCAGATTTCACATTGGTAGGTGTTACATCAGGCACGCTCCGCTATGCAGCGAACATGAGTTATTGTCGTTGACTTTGTTACTATTCCTAAATCAAATTTTATCTTCATCATTCGTCGTAATAGTTTTTTTATTATGCGATATCCTGAACAAAATTTATTCTGAGTTGAGCCTTCCCTACTCATTTTTTTTAAAATATAATTTAAGTTATTATTTGGAATTATAGTAATTCATATTTGAAACCTACAAGTAAGAACCGTGTTCTATAATATTTATTAATTTGTACCTGAACGTTATTACAATAATCCACTTCATTTTTATGTCTTTTTTGTGTGAACTAAGTAGTATAATTATAGGTTTATTTTATTTAAGCGTTTCATTATCCTTGTAAGTTCAGAAATTAATTGCAATTTGATTGGATTATAATCTTATTTTTGAATGAGAGGGACCAATATTTTTATTCGGAATTTATTACCACGCTACCAAATAAATTGAAAAATTTAACTGTTGAGCATACTTAGGCCAATTATATTAAAAAAAAGGAATGAAAAGGACTTATTAATGAAGACGATTAATTGAGCCAGCATAAAACAACCTCCTCGCACCAGTGTTACAAGCTAATTACTCGCTTTTGGTGTGCGTGGGTACTTTCTTTCTTTCTCTCTTGCTATCTCTTTTGGTGTCGAGATGGCAGGAGAGATTGCAAGATTGAACTGGGTAACATGGTTATACTATCTAGTGCGCACACTGAAAGAGTCCGAAGAAAGATGAAAATCGCTTCTCAGATGATTTCTCACCAATCTATCTTCAAGATGACCACTTCAGTGTGCTGTCAGATTCACACGGGTAGGTGTAACATCAGGCACGCTCTGCTATGGAGCGGACATGGGTTATCGTTACAGCACGTGTCTTTATTGCTATTAATAAATCTAATTTAATCTGCATCAGTCGCCGAAATAGTTATGGAACAAAATTTATTCTGAGTCAAGCCTTTCCCTACTTATTATTTTTGTAATATTATTTAAATTATTAATTGGAATTTTAGAACTTGAATGTGTTCTATAATGTTTATTAATTTGTTCTTGAAGATTATTACAATAATATATTTTTTATGTGTTTTACTTTTATATGAGCTAAGTAGTTCAATATAATTATAAGTTTATTTTTTGATGCGTTTCAATATCTTCGGAAATTGAATTATATTCTTATTTTCGAATGAAACTGACCATGTTTTCATGGACTTTCGGAATCAATTAATTACCAAGCTACCAAATGAATTGAAAATTTGATTGTTGAGCATACTTAGACTGAAAAAAGGAATGAAAAGAAATTAATTATGGAGATGATCAATTGACACAACCTCCTCGCACCAGTGTTACAAGCTGACTACTTGCTTTTGGTGTGCGCGGGTACTATCTTTCTTTCTTTCTATCTTGCAATCTTTCTTGCTATCTCTCTTTTGGTGTGCGCGCAGCCTTAAGAGTGAAGATATTGTATAGTTTAGAATTCTCTAGTGGAATAATATCGCTTTCGTTGTGTAGTTTGGGTCATCTTTAAATCAAGAAATTATTGTGAATGTATAAAGGAATTATTACAAAAAATAATTATAAACTATTGCATTAAGATAATTATTTGTAATGAACGTAAATGAGTTTGAACAGTTTATACGTTGAAAAATCTTTCAAATAATATTTTTCTGTTTCAGAGGCCTAGGTAAAATGAATAAAAACGCACGTACGAAAAAATTTTGAATCCATAATTTTAAGGAGGAATGGAAACTTAAATATTTCGTGTGTCTTCGTAATGAAGTTGCTACTTATGTTATTTGTTTGCAAGAATTGACGGTGATGAAAGAATTTAATATGAGAAAACACTTTGATAAGAAACATCCAACTCAATATAACACTGAATTCGAAATTGATTTCGAAAGAGCAAAAAAGTTTCATGAATTAGAATTGCATTTATTGCAACCAGGGAAGACTATTCAAACTACTGGTTACAGAAGGACAACTTGACAGAAGTTAGCTACATCATCTCCTATAAAATTACGAATAATAATATCTTTTTCAGATGGTGAATTCATTAAAGAATGTATATTAGCTGCAGCTAAATTGATTTGCCCCGAAAAAACTTCCCATTTCCAGGACACAAGTCTTTTTCGACGAACTGTTGTGCGAAGAATTGAAAATATTGCAGCTCATCTGTGTTGTGAACTTAAAGAGGATTGCAGCGTTTGATTACTTCTCATTAGCACTCGATGAAAGTTGCGATATTAAGGACACATCACAACTGCTGGTTTTCATAAGAGATATCGCTAAAAAAAACTTCGCTATAACAGAAGAACTGGCTGCACTGCGTTCAATGAAAGTCACAACTACAGGTTAAAGATATTTTTAAGGAATTGGAGAAAAGCTTCATTGAGTTAGGACTGAAATGGGATAAATTGATAAGTATAACTACTGATGGATGCCCAAGTCTGACTGGTAAAAACAAAGGAATCATAACAAGAATAAAGATCAAAATTGAAGAAACTAACCCTGGACAAGAAATGTTTCCATTTCATTGCATAATTCACCAGCAAGTTTTGTGCAAGAAATTATTAAAATTAGATGATATATTGGAAACTGTGACATGAATTATAAATTATATCAGATCAAGTGGATTGAAGCACAGGCAGTTCATACAATTGTTAGAGGAATCTGAGGCTGAACAAGGTGAAATTTTGTATCCCTCTAACATAAGATAGATAGCTTAGCATTAGTATAGTTTGAAAAAGAATGTGTAGTTTGAAAAAGAAAAAAAAAGAAATATCGTTATTTCTAGAGCAAAAAATGAACACATCTAAATTGCCGCAATTAAATGATTAACATTTTCTTTCTGATTTTGCATTTGCAGCAGATATCACCTCTCATTTATCAATTTTAAATGTAAAGTTACAAGGAAAATGGTTGTTTGCTCATGAGATGTATTTTTACTTAGCAGCATTCATGAACAAATATTATTGTTATTTTAAGAACAGTTACAAAACAATCGACTGGATCACTCTGAAACTTAGAAACAAGTAAATTTAATTGAGCAAAACAAAGCAAGATACGTCGTTCAAGTTAATGATTTTTATGCAGAATTCACACGCAGGTTTTCAGATTTTAGATATTTGAAAAATGAATTCACGACGGTTTCTGCACCATTTTCTATTTCTGCAAATGATGCTCCAAGTGAAGTTCAACTAGAAATAATAGACTGGCAGGCAGACCCCAAGACATTCATTTCATTTTAGAACCGATGAGATCACTAACTTTTGTTCTTCCCTTGATGAACATAGTTTTTACAAATTAAGATCATTAGCGAAGAATATGCTTGTGTTTCTTGATCAACATACATTTGTGAGCAGGCATTCTCGACCTTGAAATTCAATAAATCTAAAATTTGCAGCGAAATGACTAGTGTTCACCTGGTAGATGTAATGAGAATCACAACTAGTGACACGAGTGCCACATTATTCTTCATTAATGAAGAATCAGGAAGAATCATCTGAATAAATAGGAATCCATTACTCATGTTTAATTAATCTATATTAATTTTGATAGAAATGTTTTTCTAATTAATATATGCACACGTTTGTTCATTTTATTTACAATTTCGTCTAAAAGTTTGAGAATGAAATTTGTTTCGATAAACCTACTTATCTGATTTATTTTACTTTCCCCCTTATGGTATTATCAGGGCTAAAATAAACGAAGTCACTTTAAATTTTAGATGCAAAAACCGTGGAGTTTTCAGTCAAAATTTTGAGATTTGACAAACGTTGCATAGGATAAGGTCCGCCTTCTTGTAGTATTGAGAAAAGATACCAACTAATTACTATTAAGATACCAATTAGTGAAATCTTTGAATATAGAAGGTTGGTGGCATTAAATCTTACTTTTTTACAACTAGCTTTACATTTCTATTAAAATTAATGATAATTATTGATTTGCGGTCTCCAGTAATAATTAAAGTATTTTCACTATTTTGTTTTGGTCACATAATATCGAATAAGTATAAGAATGTTAAAATCATATGAATTATTCTTAATAATTATTTACCTGAACTATAGCAATAGGAAAGTTAGGGACATTTTGGTTGGTAATTTTGAAACATCTATAAGTGGGTGTTCGAATAAAAGCACACTAATATATCATAATTATTCCTCGTTTTTATTTTAAGATAAGAGACGCCGTGAAATTTCCATATCCTTCTGTCTATGATGATTATTTATTGTATGATATTTGAATAATGGGCCGTATGTTAAATAGGGCACTAGCACTATGAAGTAGCACTGCGCACTTCAAAGTGTCTCTCTCGTATGCTAAATTGGTACTACGCACTAAGCACTTCAAAGTAGCACTACACGGTGTAGTATCGCACTACAGTTTCGTATGCAAAAAGACTTTTTAGTGCTACTTGCTTCTTGACGAATTTTGAAGTGCCACACTACGCTTATAAGGTATTTTCGAGAATTTTGTGTACTAGTGTGCAAAATATTAGTCCTTGTACAGCGTATTAATCCCCGTCCACTTGTTAAAAAACATATTACATTTCACATAATACACCAAAGAATAAAAATTATACCTAAAAAAATATGTTATATTTTTACAAAAATAATATTTGTTATTTGGTGTAGGGTAAATACCCCAATAATCAGCACCTTCAGCCACCACCATCCGTTGGAATAATATAAAAAATACAACAGATATGGGAAAATTAAACCGCGCACATCATTGGAAAGAGGAATATTCGTTCTTTCTCATAAAAGATTAACTTCTTGATGATAAATTGTAAGGACCACCATTCTTGGTTAACATCTAAATATTGTTTTATTACATTTGGTGTTCAAACCTTTATTATCAACACAGTTTTCACTAATGTTTTTTTTATAACTATGAAATGGTTCGTCTGAAATAAGAATAATGTTCGCATTATTCCAGATCTTTTTCACTTGTAGTGCGTTTAACTGATACACGAGGAAATATTCCTAATGGTGTAATTATTGCAATCACTAAATTGAAAACAGCCTTCTTTTTGAAACTAGTTACCGCTGTTGTTGAAACGGGTTGCCGCTAATTGAACTGATTGTCCAAAATTGAAATTAAGTCGTTGCTGTTTAAAGCTAGTTTGTGGTTATCAGAATTAGGTATTACTCTATTTTGCTATCAGGTTAGTACCTTGCCTTCCTAAACTGTTATTAGGCCGTTAACATACATATGTTCAGATTTATAATCTTATAGCTAGCTATATATCGCTAGAGATGTGACGCGTAAATCCTTGTATTAATTGGGGCCATGCTTTTCCTTCCAGGTGTCCGGCTCCCTGAAGGTGCTTTCACACTTCTATACCACTGAACCTAGGGTAACTGCGCCATATTCTGGCTGATATCTGCCTCCTCTTACTGGAATCAGCTAGGAGCCTCCTATAACTGCTTTCCAGCAATATTTCGGTTACCCTGGACCTCTACTTATTTATTATTGGAATTTCTACTAATACCAACTAATTAGTGGAATTCGAGTGGAAGGCCTATTCTTTGTTATTGAAAAGATGAGTATGATACGGTATAGCTAGCTTTTCTTGTCTATTGGAGTGAAGAATTCATATCCATACTCAGTAATCTGTATTATGATTTAAAAGTTGTTTGAATAATTATTTAATTTGTTGAATTTCTTTTTATTATCCTTGGAGTCTGAGTTTGAGGGGTAGTGATAGTGCGGAGAACTTTACATAAATCTTATTGAAAAAATTATAAACAAAAGTCTTCATATATATTCCAGCATTGTTGAACCCCTCCTCGGTTGTCTCAATTAGTAAGTTTTATTTAATTTTCTTTCTCGTTTTTGGTTGAAACAAAAACCAATTGCAAGTAGTGATTTGTCAGCGTGAATGATTGGATAGAATCATAATATTTTTCTATTTTACGGGTAGGTGCCGATTATTGAAAAGAGCCGATTCAACATGCTCTTACTATATTGTAAATAGCTGTTGTACCTTTTACATTTACAATGTATAAATAAAATACATTTACAATGTATTTGTCAGGATCGAATCAAAGTTCCATCTATCACATCAATGGCATAAGGGTGAGTAAAGTGCATACCCTAAATTTGTTCAGCTTGTTGTATTTCTTCTCTTGTTCTTGGAAAATATAAGTATATAATTGTTATATTTCGAGACTATTTTCTCCTCTACTTCATTGATAGCCTTGCTTAGAATATATACCTTGAATTATGGACGTTATTTACCCACGTTTATCTGAAAACCCAGTTCCCCTAGCTGCATACCAAAGAAAACACTTAAAGTTTTTTTCCATTCCGTTTAGAGAATGACCTCTAGATCAGTATCTATTGCCAGGTAAAATATTTGTCATAGTATCAACATGATTTTCAGTTAAGCGAAATATACTCAAATATTCATGAGCGGTCGCTCCTGACGTTATTTCCCGATGATACCTTTAATGAAAACCAAACAGATCCCTGGTCCAGTACCATGGCAAGTAAGTCAACACATCAAATTAGACTGGAAATAAAGCAAAGTGTGGTCTTGTAGGGCGGTCTCCAGGACACTTCAAAATATTGAAGTACGCACTTCACTTTTCGCCAGATCTAGCATACCAAACCGTAGTGTGGAAATGGATACTGTGGAGAATAGTGTGGAGATGGGCACTGTGGAGAATAGTGTGGAAGTGGGCACTTCAAGATAAAATCTCGCACTACGACCTGTTGTGTGTAGTGCTACTTTAAGGTGCTAGTGCACGATTTAACATACGGGTGAATATTTGAAATAAAATAGTTCTATTATATACCTCTTTAATTTCGATTACTTTCTGCGATAGGGTAAGTTACGAATTATAATTTATCGGACGCTTTAACATCTTTGATATTACAAGAAAAAGTATATAATTAAAGTTAAATCATTTTTAGTATATACTTATTTCTATTTTGCTTGAAGAATTGGAACCGTCCGATAATTTGTAACTTGTTCATGCAAGTAGGTTACATCCAAAGACGAGGAAGTTACAGAAATGATTAGCTAATATGTAACAGATTTTATCAAAGTATTCCTAACTCTGTAATCAAATTAGATTTTTCAACTGTAATTAATTTAAAATCAAATTTTATAAGAAGCACAGTTTATCATTACAAAAATAAATGGTAATCATATTGAGCCTCTATCACGGCCGGATCTTATAAGGTTCACCTAGAACTAGATGCTACATTTCAATTTATAATAATTTCAGTAACTAAAAACGGATCAGAAGTAGGGAGTATGACCTCTGCTTGGAATAAAAGGCCATATCCCTGACGTTAAATGTAAAGGAACTCGAAGAAGCCGAAGCCGTCAGTTAAGAAAATGGCTCAGTGAACATTGAACAATGTCACCTACCACCTGTCGGTACAAATGCTCAGAGATGCAGAAAAGCTACTCTGTGAATATACAGTCATTTACCAAGAAATTTGTAGGAAAAAGACACAAGCACCAGTATCGGCATTCACAGACGGAAGATGAAAAGGTTATGGAAAATTAATCCAACATACCAGAAAAAATCTAAAACTTCTTAGTTTAAGAGCATGACTCTACTGCTATTCTCTAAAACTGCAACTAGTGTTTGAAAAATGATAAGCATGGTTAATATAAAAAAGATAATCCATACATCAGTTCAGAGCCAAAGACGCAAGTTCGTGGACGCATTATTCCGCTAGGCCAATGCAGAGATCCTGAACGGTGCTTCGCCAGCTTTGTTGTTGTTTAACCTCCCCAACATCCTCGCCGGGACGGAGGTGCGGCCAGGGGCGCCCCAGGTTTCAGCCACCCGAGGCACTGTGTGGGCCTAAGGGAAACCCGCATCACTCAGGAAGTTAGTAACTGCCTGAGGATGGGTTCAAAGGTGTTCCAGTGAGTGAATGTTGTGTGTAGTCCTGTGTTGGTGTAGTGACGGACATTGTGTGAGAATGTGAGAGATCGTGCCCTGGTCGGCTTGGCAGAAGTCGCACCGATCAGAGTCCGATCTCCCAATCCTGTGCATGTAGTAAGGAAGAGAAGGATGGTGGCCACATCTCAGACGTGATAGGGTGACCCTATCACGACGAGACATGGCCGACTCACTAGGGTCGATGGCAGGAGGCCTAGACCCAAGGAGTTTGTTAGGGAGGGAGGAAGCTAGAGCTCTTTGTGTGAAAGTGGTGTGTATGTGTTTGTGAAGAGAAGTGTTGTCGGGTGTGGGAGGGAGAGTGGTGTAGAGGTGTCTGTAGTGTGTGGAGGGGGTGATGTGTAGTGTGCGTGGTGTCCTCCTCTCAGTTTGCATGTAGTGTAGGGGATGTGAGGAGTCTAGTGTAGAAGTGTAAAACTGTGTGCCCCTCATGTCCATGTGTGAGGTGAGAGGTAGGACTCGTGTTTCTGTGTGTAGGTGGTGTGTGGGTGTTGTTTGTGTACAACCGGTGGCAATGCGGAGTGCGGTGTTTTGTGTTTTTTGGAGTGCCTGTAGGTGGGTGTTGGATATGTCAGGTGACCAGGCTGTGTGGGCGTAGGTGAGGATGGGTCTGATGAACTGTTTGTAGAGTGTTGTTATGTCTTCCTTGGAGTGTCCGTAAGTTGTGTGAGTGAGTGCGCGGAGGACGTTCAGTCTTTGTTTGGCTCAATTGTTAATGTCGGTTATGTGGTGTTTGAACGTCCAGCCGCGGTCTAGTGTAACTCCAAGGATTTTCGGCGTGTTGTTAATGGGAAGGGGAGTGTTGTTGAGTGTAATGTTTGGATGGGTTCTGTATTCAAGGGTGTAGGGTGTATCTAAGGTGACAGAAGATTTGTTTGCGGAGACCTTTAATCTGTTTGTTTCTAGCCAGTCTTCTAGTGAGTGGATGTATGTTTGTAAATTGTTGGCGGCGGTCTCGTGTTTGGGATGTTGTGAGATGATGATGACATCATCTGCGTATGAAAGAGTGTAAACCGAGGTGTGTGTTGGCGTAGGGAGGTCGTGAAGGTATAGGTTGAAGAGTGTAGGTGAGAGTACGGAGCCCTGCGGTATCCCGTCAGTGTAGTGAAGTGTTCTGGAGGATTTGCCGTTGTAAAGTGTTTTGCCAGAGCGACCTGAGAGATAATTGGCAAGCCATTATTTATATGAGTAGTGGATGTGTGTGTTGAGTATTTTGTTAATTAGTAGGTGTCTGTGTACCGTGTCGAAGGCTTTACTAATGTTTATGGCAGCTATAATTGTCCTATCCGCAGGTTTGTTGGAGTTCAAGCCTTCGAGTGTTGTCTGTGAGAGGTGGGTAAGAAGAGTAGATGTGGAGTGTTGGGATCTGAAGCCGTGTTGTGAGGGGGATAGTGGGATGTGTGGTGAAATGTTGTTTAGAACTAGCCTCTCGAGTATTTTGGATGGGGTGGAGAGGAGTGATATAGGTCTGTATGAGGCCAGTTCTGTGGGGGGTTTGTTGGGCTTCAGGATCGGGATGATTTTGGCAAGTTTCCAGGTGTTGGGTATACTATTGTTCTGTAGTGAGAAATTGAAGATGTCTGTGAAGGCTCTGATGGCAAGTGGCCCTAGATGTTTGTTTGATATGCCATCAGGACCTGTGGAGGAAGTGTTCTTGGAAACCCGGTTGGCCTCGGTAACCATTGCCGGGGTGAAGGGGGGTGTGAGGAGCTTTCGAGTGCATGTTTTTGTGCAGGCGACGCAGTATAATCCTATCTACTTGGCGGGTGGGTAACCTACTTGTTGAAGCATAGTGCTTGTTGAGAGCGTTCGCCTGTTGTGTGTCAGTGAGTATAGTGTTGTTTTGTGTGAGGGACTCATGTGTTTTTGGTTGGTCCATGTATTTGTTGTTGAGTCCCTTGACAAGTTTCCAAAGTTTGTTTGCGTCAGTGCGGAAAATAATGGTGTCTAATGTGTTTTGCCACTTGTGTTTTTGTTGGGCAGTAATCTCCGCACTTATGTCAGTGTTAAGGTGTTGTATGCGTGTGATCGTGTCTTGTGTGGGTGGGAGTGAGCGTAGATGTTTGCGTGTTTGTATCAGGTGTTTGATGTGTGGTGTGAATGTGGGGTTGTAGTGTCTTATGTTGCCTGTAGGGATGTAGTGTTTGTCTGCGTTAATGATGATGTCAGTGAGATGTTTTGTGGCAGCATCTATGGATAAGAAGGTGTTTATATCAAAGTTATGTAAGTTATTATCCACAGATGCTGAAAAGTCTGTCCAGTTGGCTCTATTGTAGTTTGTGAATGTGTGTCTGTGTTTTTGTGCGGCAAGTGGTGTACTTAATATGTATGTGGTGAGAAGTGGAAGGTGGTCTGAACTGAGTTCATGGAGTGCGGTCCATGAACTCTGGAGGGCTATGTCAGGGGTGAGGAGGGTTATGTCAGGTGATGTGGGTCGTGTGTTGATGTTAAAAGGGTTGCGTGTGGGAGTGTGGGGGTCGTTCATGATTATGTAGTTGTCTAGTTGTGTTGTTATGGTGTCAGCTCTTGTGTCAGTATGTTGTGTGGCGAGCCAAGTAGTGTCGTGTGCGTTAAAATCCCCCAGGACGAATGAATTATTAATGGTGTTAATGTAATTTAGATTGGGTTGGTATCCTGGGGGTGATGAGTCTGTGGGGGGAATGTATGTGTTGAAAATGTTGTAGGAATGTTTGTGAATTTGGATGCGTGTAGATTGTATTTCAAGTGTAGGGTCGTGTGGCATCCGTGCGTGTGTTTCGGCAGTGGTTTTTGTGAACGGGATGGATTTATGTATTAGTGTAATGAGGCCCTCGCCGCCTCGTGTGGGCCGATCGAGTCTAAGTGTTGTATATCCAGGAAACTTTGGTGTTAATCTGGCAGGTGTTAGTTTAGTTTCCTGGATTGTGGCGATGTGGATGTGGTGTTTGTGTAAGAGTGATTAAAGTTCCATGTGCTTGTTGTGTATACCGTTTATGTTATGTTGTAGTATGTTGAGTTTGTTATGGCGTGTGTGTATGTTAGGAGCTCTAGGGGGGTTAAGATTAGGAGGCGTTCCTCCACCACCTCCACGAGGGGGTGAAGTGGAACTGGGGGTCGGACGACAGTGTCTATCCCAGCACTCCCCCGAGGGGGAGGGCGGGCAGGCGATTGCGGTCCAATTATAGGATGAGGAGGAGGAAGGGTAGGCGCTCCTCCATCACCCCCGCGTGGGGGGTGAAGTGGAGCTGGTAGACGAGCAGCACCGCCTCCTGCAGCCCTTCCCTGAGAGGAAGGGATGGGAGGACGGTAATGTCCGGGGGTAGGGTGAAGGGTAGGATGAGGAGAGGAAGGAGTAGGAGTGGGTGTGTGGGGTTGAGTCATGTTATGTGTAGGGTGACAGTTTTTACACTGCCATCCCTGTGGGATATTTCCATGTTGGCAGACACCAGAGCAGTGTATATTGTAATGTGTCCAACTATTGCAGCCGACACAATGTACCCCTCCAGTACGACGGGTCCATGGTCGGCCACAAGAGGGACAGATGTAGGGGCCAGGGTTGGTTTCTATGTCACCGGAGAGTAAGAGGGTGAGTAGAGGGAGATATGCCGGCTCATATCCCCCCTACTAGGGAAAAAATGCTCTGGTGCCAGTGTAGTGCGTGTAGGTGGGCTTGGCCCAAGGCGACACCCTGGTCGCGTCCCCCGAAGAGGACAAGGAGTTGGGAGGTCTTTCGAAGACTGGCACAGGTCCAGTCTCGCCCTGCCACCACGTGCAGGCTCCTCCCAGGACAGGCTCCAGTTTTTCCTGGACGCGACGGTGATTAAACGTTGCACAAGCTTTGACAGGGTGATGTTATTTTTTTTTCGAGTTTGTGTGTCGAAATTATGTATCAAAATATAAAATACAGGCGATGCCACAGCGGTGCACCGCTAAAGCCGTCGTTGCTATAGAGCTAGCTTAACGGTAGAAAGAAGCAGCGAGCGTTGGTTTGGCACTATGGAGCTATGCGACCTCCATACCAACGTCAAACCAAAGATTCACCATAGCAATGAATCACTGCTTCATTTTCTGAGCCCGTTTCAGCAAACTCGTGTCAATGATTCAAACTCTTTCAACCGCCATATCAAAGTTTATGCAACATTCAATCACCGCCCGAGCAATGCTGGCGAAGCAGCGGTGGTCCAGCATTCAAGATTTATGTGTTTGATTCTATAATGGTGCCAAAATTTGTCTGGATTTTGTTGCGGTGGAAAACTTTGCGGAGCGGAAAACTACTGCTTCTCAACGCCTTTAATATTTTGTGCAGTTCAAAATTTTCGAATCTGTAGGTGTGAAGATAAGCGGTGGTCTAGCGAATACAGGCGTTGCCTGAACTGGGGCCAACTTCTGGTGAGCGTTAACAATATTTTGTCCTCGGTTCAGGAACGCTACAGAAAAGTTCCTCCGGTGTGTCAGCTGATATATTTCATCCACTCAGCTATGTAATCAAAAGCAGTATACCACTATACTTACTTTATACCCCCGCCGAGCCAACGCCCACACTCGTAGAACACCGCTCTATCAACGCTCGGGTTACCATGATCTGTTTTTACCTTGTGTACGCGGTAACGAGCGTTGTCGAAATTTGGTTTATTTTCCCTCCGTTCAAAGAACGCTCCAAAAAAGTTCTGGCGGGTGACCTAGGCTTTAGATATCCTTATCTATGCATCGAAGCAAGCCTTACGTTAAATATATCAGAAAATTAGCAATTCCTCATTCTATACCACATACTGAAAAGATTTTATTCCATTGCTTCAGATATTTTCTAATTGATAAGATCAGCAATTAGTGTTGTTAATCAGCCCACATAGAAAGTTTCATGAAGGTTTCGACAGCTGCTGCATGTTCTCCAATAAGGAGAGCACTATTATGCACCCAAGTTATAAAATAAAAGATTAACAGAAAATAACGAGAAAATGGGAAAGAAACAACTGTTGAAGCCCATGGTCCATCCATAAATAGTTTGGGTGACTAAATGTAATTACATTATCATCAAGATGACGTACACCCATGCAACGCATACCTTCGCCACCACATATAACCTTGACCATCTAATAATGAACTTTACCTTTTCCCGTTCACTCCCAATATCTGATTAAATGGCTCCTGGTTATTGACCAATAAATGATCAATACCAAATTTCAGGGAATTGATTAAATACTATTTGAGTTATAAGTGACCTTGACCATTGACCCATCTCTTCCAAAATCTAATCAAATGGTCACCGATTATCGGACAATTTGGTTGAATACTATTTGAGATATAAATGACCTTGACATTTGACCTGATCGCTCTCAATATCTAATAAACTGATTCCTTGATATGGACGAACTGTCACTCCATATATCAGAAAATTTGGTTGAATACTTTTTAAGTTATAAATGACCTTAATCTGACCGTTCCCAGAAAATTATCAACTCTTTCATGGATATTGACCAATCGTCAAACTACATTTCAGGCAATTTGATTGAAATCTTTTTTAGTTATTCAGTTATAAATAGTGAGAGTGGTTATAAAAGTGAACTTAATTCATGGTACAGAAGGGACCGAGGTTATAGGGGAACTACAATTTGATCATATTCAACAGAAATCTAGTTCATGGAAAAAATGGTTTATCAATTAAATTACAAAAATAAAATCGGTAAAAATAAGACAAAATGAAGAAAGCGGTAAGTTATACTTGTAAAGTTTTCAGAAAAAAATTGTCTATAGCTTTTCAAAATAGTTTCATTTTAATTTAATTTACTATGTAAAATTGAAAACTCAATAAAAGCTATCTTTAAAAGAGAAGTGGAAGACTGAGATCGAACTGTAGATACGTTCTCTAGGTTCTAAAATCCAGCAATCAAATTAAAGTATTTATCAATAGCCTCTTCTCCTTCCTACCACGTTAAAAATTTAAAATATTAATATTGCCAACACTACTTCCCGTTATGGAAGATGGTGCTATAGGGATACACGGTTCAATGCAAGGTTATAGATCTAGCTTACAAGTTTCACTATTACACAGTTCATGCAAATGAATGTGTTTTTAAGCAATGACTATGTAAGCTAATTTTAGGAGTTTGTTGAAATCTCTTTGGCAATGCATCGGTAGCCTAGGTGGAGCTTTACTTATACTCATAGTATATATTCTACTATTTATCTTTTTTTCCGTTATAGCAATTAAAATATTTGAACAAAAGCTAATTTAATCAAATCAACCCTTATATTAATCGGGGATATTATAGAGTCATATAGACATTGCATAATTAACTAACAATAGACTTAAAAATTGAAATAAGGAAAAATACGCAACAGCTGATGTGACACAGCAGCCGATAGCTAATTACAAAAAGATGTTCCATCATAGATATGAAGTTTGAACTTCTATAGTCGAACATTAAGCATCTTTTCGTACTAGCACTGAGTCAAGGAAGTTATAGTACTGGAACTATAACAACGTCTCTCAGCTACATTAATTGGTCTGTTTTTCGGTCCACTGCTATATACATAGTAGTGACAATAGAGTGACTTGTTATCGTGACGTCATTAAGGCAACAGACTTAATCGAAAATTAGGGTCAAGTGGTTTGAATAATTGAATAGACCATTACTCTTTTCTTATATTGGCAATAAATAAACATTTTTTTTTATAATTAAACACACTTCGATGTCCTTAAATTTAATTTTAGAGTGTTGCTGTGATGACGTCACGTGCACTCACCGTCTCAATTGTCACTACTATATTCTATATACTGGGAGTCCGTGAATATGCATGTATTAGCAGTGGACTGGACTACAGACACATTTAAACAAAATGTTAGCCGCCTGCCTAAGTGGCACCAGCAAAAAGCTCTTCTTTCTCTGGTGTATCCGTTGCAATCATGCTGCGTCTTTTTCTTTATTATTGAAATTAGTTTTCTATGCAGTGATTTGTGATGACCTCAGATTGCTAAAGCCCTTGAACATGGTTGAAAGTCCCGCTTCAGCTGGAAGCTCTGTTTCTACAAGAAGCCCTGAAGCTACAGTTCACGTTATGGTATCAAAAATAAATATTTATTGATTCATATGGAGTAACTAAACAGTTTGGTTGACAATAGGGCACTGTCCCATATATTCTGTCCCAATGATCACCATGACGCCATTTTGAAAACATATGGGTATAGCAGCTCAAGTACAAAAGTATAAAGGCAATCCTTTCATATTATCATATTTTACATATTACTTAATATTATGTAAAAATGGCGTAAGCATTATATGTTAAATTAACAGATTTATAACAATTGAAACAAAGTACGAAAAATTTTAGTTTTCCCACCTCTAAAACACGTTTTCGCTTTTACACAGTGCTGACTGCACCCCAACCGCTGAATGCAATGCGAGTGAATGCACTGAAGTATGCCTAATTTACCACTAAGATTTTGTAAAAAAAATTACCCTCAAATAAAAAAGTTATTCAGCATGTCCCATTGATGACCATGATGATGATGTCGACCCCTCCTAACTCCCGACACTGGGAGTGGGGTCCGTTCTCACTGCTCTCACGGTCTGTCAACCCGCGACGAGCCACCCCGCCGCCAGTAGGGAGGGGTACCGCCCACCCCAGCGATGCTGCGGGCAACTAAGCCCAGGGCCAGGGTGGAGGTGCGAGGTTTTGCATATTTTTGTGTGGTGTTTCTCCTCCCACCTACAATCCCAGGAGGACCTCCCACTCGGCGATCAGGGGCGCCACCCCCACAGGGTCAGTCCAGAGCTCCAATGGAGTGAGAGAGGTTGGGAGATTGGGGCAGTTAAAGAGGTGTATGGTGTCGTGTGAGTTTTGCAGAGTGGACAGTTTGGTGATGTGTGTGTGTCAGGTGATATTTTGTGTAGGTAGCTGTGTAGTAGTGGGGATTTATTTGTTCTGAGTTGTGCAAGTTGTCTGCGTGTGTGTCGGGGTAGTGTGGTTTCATTTGTGTTTATTTCAGGTGCTTGGTCTAGTAGTATTTTGTTTTGGGTTTTTGATGTGAGATATGAGCTTACTATTTGTGTATGGATGCTTTTCATGTTTTGTTTGATGGTATCTGGGTTGTCGTTTCTGGGGTGGTGTCTATGTTTATTGTGTAGTTTTTGTCATGTATGGTTTGTTTCTTGTGTCTTTGGGTTGTGAGTAGTTGGGTTAGGTGGTGGAGAGGGTGTTCTGGATCTACTGTCTTTTGTCTAAACTGCGTTTATCGCTTTATTGCAGATCACTATTTTGTGAATAATTTCAATAATATTGATCGCACAGTAGTGAAACTTTAGTCACTGGAAGATTGCTTCTATGTTAGTATCTTGCTGAAATATTTTTTGAATCCATGAGAAATTTGGAAAGTTATGATTGTTTATGTATTTTGAAGTCATTTTAACTGTCCATCGCTTTATTGCAGCTCTGTGAAAAAGCCAAAAAATGGGCGATTAACTTCTACCGAGAGGATAAAATTGTAGCAGGTCCTGCAGAAGGGAGAACTCTTCTATATTTAGCTTTATAACTTGGAAGGGATAAGAGAACAATAGTTTATTTTGTGGAAAATCCCGACACCAACCCAAGGAGAGATGAGGGTACTAGGAAAAGCTTTTTCCCTCGAAATATGCAAAAACTACCCAGGCAGGTTATAAGGCAGCCAAATAACACTAGTGCCTCAATTTTCGACAAGGCTGTCATTGGTTATTCGTCCAAACAGTGTCTTAAATGAGACGAAGAGGAACGTTAAGCCCATTTCCAGGCCTCCTATGGACAAGACCCATAAGGAAAAAGGCATTCGATGTACACAGAATTACATGAAAACAAACTTCCTACTTGTTCTTTTAACAGATGAGGAAAGAGCCACACTTGATTGTCTGGATGGATGGGTTAAAGTTTGAATCCTACTGGAGCTGTTTATCCACACTGGTTTCGTCGTCAACAAGGAGGCTGTGGCTTTATGTTTTAAGCGGGCATCATTGTTGAAACGTTAATTGACCCTCTCCTAGTACCAGAGGGTGTAAACCTAACAATCCAATCCTACATTGCCTCTTTTGTTGAGTACTTGTTCCCTTGTCCTAATAGTTTGCAATTATCTCGTTGGCAAAAGATGATTTTCTTGTATTACTTCGAACAAACTCATGCTTGAAGGGTTACAACTTCTTTCACCACATCTCTGGGCATCAAGTGAGAGACTCACATGACTTGATTGCCCTGTTCTCTGGTCTTAAGCCCCATTGAGCATTTCCGACCGTTTCATTTGAGACATTACATCAGGACTGTTTTGACGTAAGACCAATGACAGCCTTGTCAAAAATGGAGGCACTAGTATCATTTAGCTGCCTTATGACCTGCCTGCGTATTTTTCACATATTTCGAGGG